>CAJHNH020001366.1:0-130000 GCA_905116865.2 Candidula unifasciata | reverse complement strand
CGCTGGCTTCCCCCAGAGATATAAAACAACTTTTCATTTCCCACTGTATATTTAATCACAGTTTGGAATGCTTAGAGCGCCTGCCGGGCAAAGGCTCTGGGGGAAGGTAAACGTTTGGCTTCATTGCAATCTGAAGAGAAAATATAAAGTCAAGTCATTAAAGTGTTTGTTCTGAAATAAGAAAACTCTTCCTTTATCTCTCCTCATAGTGGTCTGTCTGTCTGTCTGTCATCTGTCAGTCAGTCAGTTTGTCTGTATATCTATCGGGCAGTCGGTCTGTCTGTCGGTCTACCTGTCTGTTGGTCTATGTGTCTGTCAGTCTGTCTGTGCTGAACGGTTTGAAGCTCTTATTTTTGACAAAGTCAACAAAGTGCATGCTACTATTCGCCTGCAGCCTAATCGAACTCAGTATGTCGGAACCATGAAACTGCGACTATAACTTCTAAGCCAGATGAAATATGTTTAGTCACAGCGATTAACTTATAAAATCGGTACCATTCAATCTGGGAATGCTAAATCGGGCTACAAATGCCAGCTGAAGTCGGATGTGTCGGCAGAAAGGTGCAAATATCACAGCCATGCTGTAAACGACCACAACGCATTTACATCTTCGGGTGAACACAAAAGGGGAAGAAAAAGCGTGATGTCTCTCTCTGTCGCTTTACTCCTTTTCCCCTTTCCATCCGCCCCTCTCTATCTGTCCAAATCGATCCTTTCCCTCTCTATCCAGTCATTTTTGTCCATCCTAAACATAATCTTTCTCCAGTTCTCTTAATCTCTCTCATCTCTTTTGTCTCTGCATCTCTCGTGCCCTTTTTCTGCTTCCGTCTCTGCACTTCTCTTAGCTTCCATTCTGTGCATTGTGTGTTCAGATGTTCGTGCGTATTTCTTTTCTAATCAGCGCCTATACATATAAATCACTATGAAATATAATTGCAATCTACAGGGCCTATCAGTGTTTCATACACAGCATTCATGCTCGAGGAAGCGATGCTTTTCACAACAAGCATCTCAATTACAACAAAGGGTCTGCGGCAGTTAACGATTTTTCAGAGATGTAGTTTTCTGCCTGCGATTTTTTTGGGCACTTCATTTGAAACGTGGATACCATGTTTAAGACTAAGCTACCAATTACATAATCCTCCATCATCCCCCTTCCGTTTGTCTGTCTGTCTGCCTATATACCTTTATTTCTGTCTGTCCGTCTGTCTATCTATGTATATCCATTTGACTGCTTGTCTGTCTGTCTGTCTTCTGCCTGTAAGTCAGTCTCTGTTCATTTGTCTGTCTGTCTGTCTGTTTCTCTCTTTCACAGCACCCCTCCCTGCACATTTCTCTCACATCAATGCACAGACCTAAAAGCATTTCCCTTTCATCCTACTGCTCTTTGGCTCTCATTTATTCCCCCTACCCATATCCACTTTGTCTACATCTGACAGCTTTTTTCTTTCACAATTCTCCCAGCTCTATTTGATTGAATCTGACAGCCCATATCTAGATTTCACAGCAGGCTATTGATTTTTCTCTTCTGATCCCCTATTTGAGGGCAGGTTTGGGGTGGGGATGATGGGGGGGGGGGGGGGGGGATAGACCCACGGCCTTCTAACAAACACCGTATAAATAGTGACTAATTAGGGGTTGCTGAAATCGGATGTGTTGGGTCGTAAGGTGCAGATATCGCAGCCTACCGGTAATCACAATTCAACAAGCTAGCCGAAATTTTAATAAGGAACACGAGAAGAAAAAGAAAAAGAAGAAGATGATGATGAAAAAGAAGAAGAAGAAGAAGAAGAAGAAGAAGAAGAAGAAGAAGAAGAAGAAGAAGAAGAAGAAGAAGAAGAAGAAGAAGAAGAAGAAGAAGAAGAAGAAGAAGAAGAAGAAGAGGGAGGAGGAGGAAAAGAAAGAGGAGAAGGAGAAGAAAGAGAAGTAGGAGGAGGAGGAGAAAACAGGCACACACACAAAAAAAGTATGAAAAGCGCAAATATCGCAATCAAGCTGTAAACCTCAACACAAGAAACCCACCGCCATGTGAAGGGTAAACGCAGAAAAAGAAGTAACTAAAAATCTTCATGATAGCGGCAGTCTAGGTTCTAAGTTAGTTGCATTTCCGTAACATCGTCATCACCACCACTATCATCATAATCATTATCATCATCAGCATCATAATTATCATCAATGTCCACTTTTGTAGATAAGCAGCGTGGGGAGGAACAGTTTGCGATCCAGTGCTTGATGGGTAGCAATTGATATTGTCATTTCGTGTCGATGTGGAAGAAAGTCTTTAATGTCATCAGTCTATATTCTACAAGGGCGACCATTTGCTTTCACATCAGATTCAAGTGTAGTGCGCCTGTGTTTGTAGTTCTTCTATATCCTTTACAGGGCATTGACAACCAAGCTCAGCATTCATTGGCTATTGTGTGGTGAGAAGAGACTGTTATCTTCAGCACATTGCCGTTACAACAGGGCGATTTGCTACCAGATCACGTGCTAGTGACTTCATTTTTGGTTGCGATTGTCAAATTATGTTCACCACGCCAAACACCATGACTCCACAGCCTTCTGTCTCGCGTATTTTCAGTCAGTTCTAACACGGATGATCTTCTGTGCCATGATGTCAAACTGTCCAGCATATTTTCTGTTGGTCTCCCTCTGCCCTTTTCCCACTCCAATTTTCCCGACGTCATCATGTACTGCAGCTTTCGCCTTTTCACCACGTGACCATAAAATGTAGATTTTCTCCGTCTATTGTGAGCAATAAGGTCTCTTCACGGGTCAGTTTCTTTAAAGACATCTTTATTATTCTTTTTATCCGTTCAGGTCATTCTCATAATTCGTTTGGATAGATACACACACAAAATTGTCTCCTTGTGACTCTCTTCATCGCCTCTCTAAAGAGGGCCAATGTATTATATTCAGACAGACTAAGGACAGGGCCCAACAGACTTCGTCAACATATGGAGGAAACACAGAGACGTTTCACTGTAGCGTGGCACCAGAAAATGCTGAGTATGTGCTCCAACACAGTCAACTGAATGCTGCTAACAGAGACGCAATCTGGCCTGTTCCAACCATAATGAAGACAAAATTGTATCGTACAAGAGGGGATATGGACCCTAAGGTTAATTTTATAAAGAATACCGGCTTTCAGATATAAGTTTTCTGACAGAAGCGTCGAAGAGAAAGAAAAAGATTCGTCTACAAAACGACTTACTATTTGAACTATAGTTCTCTTCTTTCTCTGTCCTTTATCCTCCAATAGAGTATAGGTCCTCATCAAACCCACGTCAAATCGCCCTAAACTTTGCCGTCACATGCAGCTCAGTTCATGTCTTCCCATCTTTTTAAACTTCGCTCTCTAGTCCCTTTCTCCGTGTGTTTTTGGTCTACTTTTGTGTCTCTGACTGTGAGTTCCAGTTGAAAGCCCTTCTAGCTATATTGTTTTCTGTTTTTTTTCAGCGTATGTCGCACCCGCCAGGGTCTTTTCCCCACATCTTGATTCACTAGAATTTGTTTAGTTCTTTCCGAATGCTCAAAATTAGTTATTCTCCCATAACAATAAATTTCATCTATAATGTGCAGGCACTAGTTAATGAAGTTTTGTACTTTATTAGTAAGTGATGAAGACAGACACTTGAGCAGAGACGGTTACTATCATGAAATAAAGATTAGAAATAGTTACGCTTACCTGGAAAATGAAAAAAAACAATGCCAAAAGTTTTGTTTTAAACTTAGCGGTTAAGCCTAACAGATGGTGTGCTGATGGCAGAGTCTCACTTCCCAGCCCTAGAATCCACCCTTTTATAACTTCTTCTAAGCTCTTCCTACATTACTCCTAAAACCACTCTCATTCAAGGATGTCACAGCTCCTCCCCGTGGGTAAGTCTATTTAATGTCAGTCAAGACTGTACAGCACTTGTTTGCATTCCCACGGTTACATTCTCCTGGTCCATAAAGCTGGCCAGAGCTCATAAGCAAAATCACACCTTTCATCCCTTCTTTAACCTGCCAGGTTCTGTTTGCTAACACCTTTATCAGACCATGTCAATACTGGCGATCTGACCTGCACTCAAGTGGGATAACCTCACGGGGAGATAATCACATTTAGCCTGGGTTATCTGCTCCTAAAGGTCTGGCTAGGAGATAATTATCTGACACCTAAGTTCTGCAAGCGAAATCTCCAGTCATTAAGTCTGAGTTTTTTTATTTCACTGGTGTCACTTAGTCTACCTGGTCAGTCTTACCTGTACCTTAACACTTTACATCTGGGGAAAAAGTCTCAGTGTTTGATGTCACCGGCAGTCCAGGAGAATTAAAAAGGTTTGTTCTGGTCGCCTTACTTAGATTTATGATACATCCAAAACCCTATTTTTCTGTATACTTTAAAAAACAGAAAAAAGTAGGTTGAGGAAAGACACCTTCCGAAGTCACCGAGCGTGTCGTCACAGTATCCTTTACAGGAAGTTGCAGAACCAACCCTAGCATTTTTTTGTGTTGCTGTTGTGGTCTTTCTAGTAAAATTTACGTCCAGTAGTTTGCCGTTGCACTGGACGGTCGGCACTCGCTACCACTGTCGAAACCAATGCAAGACAAATAGTTCGCAGCTGGGATGGAACCCGGCACCCCGGTATTAGGAAGTACGTTCGCAACGCTTAAACCACAGACGCCGACTTGTTAATTTAGAACCCAGAGCAAATAGAACATAATAAATACAAATAAAACAACATCCGAACAACAGGTATCCACATTCTTCATTTGACCTATAAATACACATAGCTCATTGCCCAAATCATTGTAAATACATGTCAGTACATAATGAAATATGCCAACAGTATACATCAACACTCAGTATGAATCTGTCATCCGACGGCTTGCGCAGCTTTTAAATATTGATTTCTCCGCAACGTCAAATAGCACAGCGCAGGAGAAACTGTGCCACGTAGCGCATGGCGCCTATTAAAGATGTCTTTGCCATAGCTGAATGCATTCTCTGTGTACATAATGTAGCTTTTTTTAAGTTGAAGTATTGATCTACACATTTAACAGTCTATACCTGGCGTGAAGAAAACGAAAATGGGCGACGGCTGTCTGGAGCTGTTACGAAACAACTGCATAATTAAATGAATGAATAAATTAATGAATGAAATGAAGGAAATGAATGAATGAATAAATGAAGTGAATGAAACTGTAAAGATTTTCACATTAAAAAAGCCATATAAATAGAAAGTGAATGTTTCGACCACAGTCTCTATCAAAAAACATAACAAAAACAACATAAATAATTAACTACAGCATCCAAATAAAACAGGTCAAAAAAAAAAAAAAAAAAGTAATCCACACAGAAGCGACATTTTAAAGCTCTATACACTGAAATGACGGTGGCTTTTCTAAAATGTTTTTAATTTTTTATTTGCTTATATAATTATTTCATTGTTTTTTGTCTTGTTCCGAGTAGAAGTGACCACAGATTAAATTTGTATTCAGTCAAGAATGAAATCAGATGTGTTGACATACAAAGATTTGAACAAAAAGGAAAAGGATAATTGGAAGTAAAGAATGGTCGAATAAAAAGAAAGAAACTGTAGAAATATATTTAGCAGTAACAGATGAAGACGAGAACAGGTAGAGGAGACGAAGAAGGGGTTGGAGTAGCAGCAAGAAAAGCTGTAAAAGAAGACTAAGAGGACGATAACAATAGCGATGACGAAGAAACAAGAGGTAGCAGAAGCATAAAAATAAGAAGTAGGAGGAGGAGGAGGAGAAGGAGACAATTCAGAAGAAGAAGAAGAAGAAGAAGAAGAAGAAGAAGAAGAAGAAGAAGAAGAAGAAGAAGAAGAAGAAGAAGAAGAAGAAGAAGAAGAAGAAGAAGAAGAAGAAGAAGAAGAAGAAGAAGAATAAGAATAAGAAGAAAACTGAGAAGAATGGAGAAGAAGAAGAAGAAGAAGAGGAAGAAGAAGAAGAAGAAGACGGAGGAGAATTGAGAAGAAGAAGAAGAAGAAGAAGAAGAAGAAGAAGAAGAAGAAGAAGAAGAAGAAGAAGAAGAAGAAGAAGAAGAAGAAGAAGAAGAAGAAGAAGAAGAAGAAGAAGAAGAAGAAGAAGAAGAAAGAAGAAGAAGAAGAAGAAGAAGAGAAGAAGAAGGAGAAAGAAGAAGAAAGAAGAGAAGAAGAAGAAGAAGAAGAAGAAGAAGAAGAAGAGAAGAAGAAGAAGAAGAAGAAGAAGAAGAAGAAGAAGAAGAAGAAGAGAAGAAGAAGAAGAAGAAGAAGAAGAAGGAAAATAAAAAAGAAGAAGAAGAAGAAAGAAGAAGAAGAAGAAGAAGAAGAAAAAAAGAAGAAGAAGAAGAAGAAGAAGAAAAAGAAGAAGAAAGAAGAAGAAGAAGAAGAAGAAGAAGAAGAAGAAGAAGAAGAAGAAGAAGAAGAAGAAGAAAGAAGAAGAAGAAGAAGAAGAAGAAGAAGAAGAAAGAAGAAGAAGAAGAAGAAAGAAGAAAGAAGAAGAAGAAGAAGAAGAAGAAAAGAAGAAGAAGAAAAAGAAGAAGAAAAAGAAGAAGAAGAAGAAGAAGAAGAAGAAGAAGAAGAAGAAGAAGAAGAAGAAGAAGAAGAAGAAGAAGAAGAAGAAGAAGAAGAAGAAGAAAAAGAAGAAGAAAGAGAGGAGGAGGAAAAAGAAAAAGAAGAAAACGACGACGACGAGGAAGACGAAGAAGAAGCAGCAGCAGCTATAACAAAAAGTTGACGAAGGCGTTTGCATCAGCGGCGTTCAAATGGATGCTGAACAAACAACGCAGGCAAACATCGATGAATCGATTAGAGAAGAGGGAAGGAACCATGGCGTAAAAGAATCCAGACAAATAGAATAAATGATAACAAACGCGAAGGACAGAAAGATGATTTTACAGAAAGATAGAGAAAATGATGAGGAAAAGATGTGTCTGGTCTTAAGAATTAAGCAGACAGATCTGGTGTTTTAAATGCATACCTCTCCAGGGCGTTGCAGTCCAACACCATTATATTTTGGCTTTTGTTAGATTTTGTTAGACAATATAACTAGTAGTTTGCCATTGCTTTCTGAGCGGTACGACGTTCAAAAGTAAGCAGGTAAGTGAAGCGAAAGACCCTTTTCACGCCTCTGGCACAACGGCCATATAGTTTTAGAAATCTGGTGTTTAGCTCTGATTGTTCAAGAAATGTATAGGGACACCACTGTATGTCCGTTACACTTCCAAGAACATTACATGCCGGTTTAAAACATATATTTTGATACACCAAAGGGCACTCGATGGGCGGGCGATGTTCTCAAAATCACTCCTGCCGCCTTTACTTTCCATGTCATTACCTAGTACCCATTTTAGCCAGCCTGTGTGTCAAGGTTACTTTTGAAGGGAAACCCCCATCTCGATGAGCATTTTACCTGTTCAGCTTTCAGTTAAGTTATAATTAGGGTACTCATTCACTAGCTCGGTGTAACCTGCAGTCCTCTGCATGTACGGATTTTGTGGTGACATCGACGAAGACGGTGATTATTTAAAAAAAAAACAAAAAAAAAAAAACATAACGTATTTACGCAGTATTGTAACTGAAAATCGTTAATGAAAAATTAGGTGCGGCTGAAATTTGAGAGGCTTACATGTCCTTGTCCTTATATACATATCTCTCTCTCCCCCCCCCCCTTCCTTTTACAATTATGGCACTAGAAACTGGGTACTACCTACACATGCGTAAATACCATAAGTCAGTCACTACAATACATAGACGTTGCTAACCCGCTTACCCGTCGGCATCTCCGTCACATGTTCGAACTTTCAATGGCGCCAGGAGATGTGTTATAAAACCTAAGCTTCCAGAAAAAAGATGTATACCGGGAAATGTTCTAGGAAGTAAAGGCACCTTCCGTATATTGAGCACATCTTATGTTTAGTGCTGATTGCTCAGTAAATGTGTAGTAGTAACGCTATATGTCCGCTACCTACTCCCAAACGCTACATGACGGTTTAAAACTCTTTCTGGTTACATAATACACACTGTTGAAATTCCAAGTTTAAATATTGATTTTAGCATTAAACAATCGAGGCCAGACTGGGGTAGACAGATAAATAATTGATCGCTGCATCTTTTGTTCCGTGGAACTTTTCCTTCACTGCAGATAATTTCGATTTTGTCCGGGGATGGAATGATTCGAGTGAAACAATGTGGGGAAGTTGGGTATTATAAGGTTTTGTGTGGAGAGTTCGCTGTGGAAGTTAGATAAAGAGGGTAGTATAAGAATATTAGGGTGGTGGTGGTGGTGGTGGAGGAGAAGCAATAGCAGCGGCAGACGAAGTAGAAGACAGACGAATAGCCAGCTAAAGAAGAAGGCGGAGGAAGAAGAGGAGCAGCAGCAGCAACAAAAGAACTGGATAAAGATGGGACAGAGGAGGGAGAAACTTTTGTATATGACGATGGAGAAAACTAAGAAGATAATGAGGAGAATGAAGGAAATAGATGGGGAAATAGAGGAAAAACATGCTTAAGGTTCTACGTGGATGTTGTCTATATTTCTGAATATCACACGTATAACATAAAACATTACACAAGCACGCACATATAGAAAAAAAATGGAGAAAAACAGAGAAAGAAAGATTGAAAAAAAGAAAGGAAGACAAAAAAAAAAAGAAAAAAGAAAGCGAGACAGACAGACAGACAGACAGACAGACAGACAGACAGACAGACAGACAGACAGACAGACAGACAGACAGACAGACAGACAGACAGACAGACAGACAGACAGACAGACAGACAGACAGACAGACAGACAGACAGACAGACAGACAGACAGACAGACAGACAGACAGACAGACAGACAGACAGACAGACAGACAGACAGACAGACAGACAGACAGACAGACAGACAGACAGATGCTTTTCTTAGGCGTTTCCTGAAATATCATAAACATGGTGCTGTCACTGTTCTAAGATCTCGTGAGATGACAATATATTCGTTTGCTGGAGCCACGCTAGTTTAAAGTAGGGCTGTACCGAATATTCGCTTCGTATTCGCTTCGGGGCCGAATAGTGAACCTATTGACTATTCGGTATTCGGCCGAATAGTTATAGTCGGGCCGAATACGAATAGTAGTTACCTTACACCCGCTTCTGCATACACGGCCTTAATACTGACAACATGGAACGATTAGTTTTGTTGAAAGCTAATGCAGCTTTCATGCATTAACTAGGCTGTCAGTGACAATTTCCAAGTTTAGTTACTTGTTATAATACTTAGAATTCTTTCATTTCTAGTTATTAGTTACCACAGACTGACTGAAGGATGCAAAACATAAAATGTTTTTAAATGTCTACTTTTCTGTACGAATACTAACTAGACATGGAAAGAATATAAACTCTTGCCACAGACAAGTCGATAATACGAAAATCAATCGAACGGAAACATACAAGTACTTGGGTGCAAACTTCAACTGCTCCAACATGCTGAAAGAAGAAATACAATCTAGAAAAAAAGTATGTCTGCTAAAGTAAAAGTGCTCTCTCGCAACACCACGATCAAAATATATAAAACGTTGATAAGACCAGTCGTTTTATATGGCTCTGAAACTTGAAGCAGAAATAAAAAAGATTAGGCCTTATTACAGGTATTCGAAAACAGTCTTATGACAAATCTTTGGACCCATCAAAGATGCTAACAGCGGGGAATGGAGAGTGAGAAGCATCAACGTAACACATAATCTGTTAAATCACCACCGATCACTGGCATCATGAGAGCTAACAGACTAAAATGGTTGGAGTATTTTGAAAGAATGTCAGATGACAGAGAAGTAAAACTGTTTACACCTGAGAAAGGAATGGGCGTAGACCACAAGGCAGACAAAAAAGAAGTTTGAGAGATGATGTCTAGTCAGACCTGCAAACAACTGGTGTCACAAATTGTGAAGAGAACCCAGCTAGAGAGATGAATGGAGACGAGTGATATCTGCGCAGTAAAAACCTCAAGGGCTCTCAGAATGCTAAAGAAGAAGATGACTATTCTGTGCTACTTTCTGTGAAGTAAAAGTTCAGCGTACATTTGAAATTATGATTGTTTTTTTTAAAGATATATTTTTTAGACTATACACTATTCGTATTCGGCCGAATAGTTGGTCCCGTTATTCGTATTCGGCCGAATAGTGAAAATTACTATTCGGTACAGCCCTAGTATAAAGACTATTTTGTGTCTATTGAGATTACAACCCGGACGATCCTCTCTGGTGAATGGGAAATAGTACAAGATTTGCATTCGTATTTTGGTACAGTTGAAACGCGACTGCGTTGAACATGATAATAGTAAAAAAAGTGAAAAAGTACAGGACCTTTCCCACTCCTTTAGGCGTACTTTGCTTGTGGGGCTAGACATATATTTTATAGACCAATCGGCACTTGGTGGGTGATGTGGTCAGCATCACACCGGCCGCCTTTTCTTCCTGGGACTGCACCTTATTCCAACTTAGGACTAGGTCGACCTAGAAGTCAAGGTCGTCTTTAAAAAAAAGTCCCGCTTCGTTAGGACCCGAACCTACGACCATCCGATCCGAAGGTAGAGGGGAACATGATAATATGATGACATAATTCACTCTATTAAGTGCACCAGCGCTAAAAACCTCAAACATTGGGGATACTGATTTCTCCACGACTTGGATACGAGGTCTAGATATACCTACCACCCAGAGAAGAGCGACAGGAAAACCAGCCAACAGCTGCTATCGCTACATCATAACGAGTACAGAAAACGAATCGTCAGCGTAAACACACTAAATAAAAAAAAAAAAACATGCTTGGGAGAAGAGCACCTGTAGACACGACCGACATGCAGTGAAGATTATCTTTTAATGAACAGTGAACAATCCTAGTAAATATTGTAACTCAAATGGATATAAAATGTAACACTGACATAAATAAATAAATACAAGCAATAACTCATATAAATATTATGTAAACAATTTTTTTTTAAAATTCTAAATTTCCAATCAGCGTCACAATAGCGTCACATCCAATGGATGTGGTTTAATAAAACTGTATAAAAGCATGGAATTATATATATATATATATATATATATATATATATATATATATATATATATATATATATATATATATATATATATATATATACTTATCAATATATATATATATTCTACATCTTCGCCGGATGTAAATTGTAGCGGAAGGGTTAGGTCGTACATCCCCATCTGAACTTAAGTCCTGTTCCAGAACTTGGAGTTATGCATGTACATCCGTTTCACATATCAGGTTAATTTGGATGCAGACCGCTAGGTCCTCGCGACTAAGGCAGATTCACCCCGACTTGACTGCAACGGGAACATGACTGTTGGAAGTATGTATGCATGTATGTATGCATGTGTGTGTGTGTGTGTGTATATCATCAAGTGCCTTACCCACCGGCCTAGGCGATCATGCCTATCCTCAGTCTGCGACTTTTAACAGCATGTATCAGTTGGCATGTTGACCCCTCTCCGTGTCATGAACAAAAGACTGTCAAGAATAGTAGTGTTGGTAGTAAAACCACGCTTGTGCGCGTGTGTATGTCTCTGTGTGTATGTGTATGTGTGTATGTTTGTAATAAACATCCGCCAGTCCCTGTGTACCATGGATTGTGTTGTTGGTTTTTGAGAACAGTGTCTGCTATGACTGTAAAGTCCAATGCAAGACTGGCAGTCTCTGCCACATAGTCCACATAAAAATGCCGAAGCTACAATATGGAGTTAATTTGCCCTCATATGTCTCCTTTCTTGAGCTTGCTGCCTTTGGCTTATTTCAAACTGCGACAGTCCGTCCCACTTTCTGCCTCCACAGGAGTCAGTCTGCAGCTGATCTCTTCCAAGTGTCTGCGTCAATGTTGATATCTTCCAGGTCACAATTGCATACAGTGAAACCTCGCTTAACGAGCATAATTCGTTCCAGAATCGTACTCGTTAAGCGAAACACTCGTTATGCGAAACAATTTTTCTCATGTAAATTAATGTAAAATACGATAATGCGTTCTATGTCAAAAAAAAAAATTACTCACAAAATGCTATGTGTAACGTTTATTCAAAGAAAATTATGTACATATTGTTAAGGACAGTGGATCATCTTCATCTTTTCTTCAAACGCGGAACGAACCCACCTGGAATGCGAATTTGATTTGCAGACACACACAAAATCGCAATAATTATGATACATAGCTAGTTTGCAACGCGCATAACCACTTTCTTATTAGGGTGATGCTTCCCAATGTAAGATGCAACAGTTTGCCATGCTTTCAGCATTTCTCATATTTCGCCAGAAGATTGTTGCTTGTCTGTTACCTCCCTTGACAAGCTTTCTTCCAAAACGTCTTGCTGTGAAACACAATGCAACTCCATAAGCTCTTGGGTAGTCAGCTCTTGGATGTGCTCTTCCACAAGCTCTTCGATATCACTGTTATCCACCTACAATCTCATGATAGTGGCAAAAGACACAATCTCGTTGACTACAGGTTCCACATGTACTGTGTTGAACCCCTCAAGGTCACAAATCGACAACGCTCTCCGGCCAAAGCTTCTTCCAAGTAGAAGTTTGGGTTCACCCTTTTCCCCACCTTGTTGATCATCTTGAGGCAGGCAACGATGTGGAAGTGATTTTTCCAAAACTCTTTGAGAGTGAGGTTGGCCCCTTCAGTCACATGAAAACAATGCTCGAAGAGTGTTTTAGCGTAGAGCTTCTTAAAGTTAGAAATAACTTGCTGGTCCATGGGCTGGAGTAACGGAGTGGTGTTGGGAAGCAGAAACTGGATCTAGATGAACTTAAATTCTTCAGAGAGATCATCTTGTAAGCCTGTAGGATTCATTACATATATCACAATATAACAAAAGTTTGAGAAACTGTGTGATCACAATCGACACTACGATGCTACTGGAACGAGTGCTAAACACAGGGTGGTACTAGGTCGTCTTGATTCATGGTTTTCGCCTCGGGTGCTAGAGGTTCCGAGCTCAATCCTCGGTAAATGCTGGGATTTTTTCACGTGGTCTTGGACTTCTAGTAATTCCCCATGGTCTCTGGGTAGTGAGATCAAACACCTGTGTGCATTGTTGCGCACGTAAAAAATCCCTTGGCAGTTGGAATTGGAAAAGAAAATAGCCTACCGGCGCTGCCTGGGCAAAATTTGGTGTTCAGAATATACCCAAAGTATTTCATGATCCTCGCCGGTGCTGCAGAGCCTGTGCACTGTGCTGAGCTTCTTCAGACTCAGACTTAAGTTAGAGGAAGGACGGAGCACTTATGGGTCACTACCCGTTTGCCATGATGTGGATCCATTGTTCAAACCTCAAACCTAACTACACATTCATTGGTGACATGTCGGTATAAGTCTTTATCTATCTATCTATCTATCTATCTATCTATCTATCTATCTATCTATCTATCTATCTATCTATCTATCTATCTATCTATCTATCTATCTATCTATCTATCTATCTATCTATCTATCTATCTATCTATCTATCTATCTATCTATCTATCTATCTATCTATCTATCTATCTATCTACCTACCTACCTACCTACCTACCTACCTACCTACCTACCTACCTACCTACCTACCTACCTACCTACCTACCTATCTATCTATCTATCTATCTATCTATCTATCTATCTATCTATCTATCTATCTATCTATCTATCTATCTATCTATCTATCTATCTATCTATCTATCTATCTATCTATCTATCTATCTATCTATCTATCTGTCTGTCTGTCTGTCTGTCTGTCTGTCTGTCTGTCTGTCTGTCTGTCTGTCTGTCTGTCTGTCTGTCTGTCTGTCTGTCTGTCTGTCTGTCTGTCTGTCTGTCTGTCTGTCTGTCTGTCTGTCTGTCTGTCTGTACCGGTAACATTATTTCCATTATGGTGACCTTATTCTCACTACGAAATATTTGTGAAATAATCTCCCCCTGTTTTGTGCCAGTAAAAGAAGAACTATGTTTTCCCTAAGCATCCACATTCTTCATTAGTGATTGGATTGTCTCTTCCTCCTCCCTGCCCCCTTGTTACACTCAGTCGGTGTCCTCCTTCATCAATTAGGTTAACAGCAAACACCGGCGTCAGTCTAGTCAATCTTCATTGATCGAGGTCAGCAGTGCAGGCTGGTCGCTTCTCGTGAGTAGCCATGAATCTCACAGATAGTTTTCCGGACTAAGCGGTAGTCTATCGCCAAGGATTCAACGGCTGGGTGTCAGTCTGTGAGAGAACTCGACGCCGGGTTAGCACGGCGCGGGGTTTATGTGAGTGCCATTATTGTTTCTGTTGGTGGTTGACCTTGGTCAGGGTGTTGTGGTGGTGGTTGTTGTTTCGTTCCTTGTGGGCGTAATGCAAATGGTTTTTGTTTAGGGTTAAAATAAAGCAAAGGAATGTGGCTGGTGTAATTGGATGTCTGCTACAAGGTCAGAGGTTACTGGGTTGGAATCATAGAACAGTGTTGATTCCTCCCGTCTGATCTAACACTGATGGTTTAGTTTAATGTATAATAATAATAATAATAATAATAATAATAATAATAATAATAATAATAATGGTAATAATAATAATGATAATAATAATAATAGTAGTACTAAGAAGAAGAAGAAGAAAAGGAAGAAGAAGAAGAAGAAAAGAAGAATGAGAAGAAGAAGAAGAAGAAGAAGAAGAAGAAGAAGAAGAAGAAGAAGAAGAAGAAGAAGAAGAAGAAGAAGAAGAAGAAGAAGAAGAAGAAGAAGAAGAAGAAGTAGAAGAAGAAGAAAGAAGAATGAGAAGAAGAAGAAGAAGAAGAAGAAGAAGAAGAAGAAGAAGAAGAAGAAGAAGAAGAAGGAGAAGGAGAAAAAGGGAAGAACAAGAAGAGAAACAAGAAGAATAACAAGAAGAGGGAAAAAGTCTAGTGAAGGACCCTTTCCTCGACTTAAGGCGTACTGTGCATATAGGGCTAGACCTATATTTTATACACCAAATGGCACTTGGCGTGTGATGTGCTCAGCATCACGCCTGCCGCCTTTACTTTCCATGACTCCACTTAGTACCCATTCAAAGCTGGTCGACCTGAGAGCCAAGGTCATTTTTGAAAAAGGTCCAGTACTTTCAGGACCTGAATCCACAACCTTCCTTTCCACAGGCAAGCGTCTAGCCGCTACACTACAACGGCTCCTAGAGAAGGAAGAAGACTAATTAAAGGATGTCAGGGACGTGAGATGATGATATCAGTGGATTCCATACCCAGACAAGCCTCATCCCTGGGTAATCTACGCCATCTGAACGTTTGCCTGTAGCTTATCACGGTGGATATCTCTAATCTCGGTGGATATCTCTAATCTCGGTGGATATCTCTAATCCCGGTGGATATCTCTAATCTCGATGGATATCTCTAATCTCGGTAGATATCTCTAATCTCGATGGATATCTCTAATCTCGGTAGATATCTCTAATCCCAATGGATATCTCTAATCTCGACGGATATCTCTAATCTCGATGGATATATCTAATCTCCGTGGATATTTCTAATCTCGGTGGATATCTCTAAGCTCAATGGATATCTCTAATCTCGATGGATATCTCTAATCTCGATGGATATCTCTAATCTCGGTGGATATCTCTAATCTCGATGAATATCTCTAATCTCGATGGATATCTCTAATCTCGGTGAATATCTCTAATCCCGATGGATATCTCTAAACTCGGTGGATATCTCTAATCTCGATGGGTATCTCTAATCTCGATGGATATCTCTAATCTCGGTGGATATCTCTAAGCTCGGTGGATATCTCTAAGCTCGATGGATATCTCTAATCTCGATGGATATCTCTAATCTCGGTGGATATCTCTAATCTCGGTGGATATCTCTAATCTCGATGGATATCTCTAATCTCGGTGGATATCTCTAATCTCGGTGGTTATATCTAATCTCGATGGATATCTCTTATCTCAGTGGATATCTCTAATCTCGATGGATATCTCTAATCTCGATGGATATCTCTAATCTCGATGGATATCTCTAATCGCGATGGATATCTCTAATCTCAGTGGATATATCTAATCTCGGTGGATATCTCTAATCTCCGTGGATATCTCTATCTCGATGAATATCTCTAATCTCGGCGGATATCTTTATATGATATTTCGAGACCACACTACGACTTTCCAGATTTCTTTAATACCCCCCCCCCCCCCCCCCACACCCTTCCAAGTGGCGCTGTGACATTGAACAAGTCAGCACTAAGCCATTTGTAAGTGTCAACGTCATTGGTTAGATTTTTAGCTCAAATTTTCTACTGGATACTGTAGTCAGATTTGGACAATCTAACGTAATTGCCTATTACTTCACGCATGTATATATTAACACCTCAGCCTAAGCGTGTCGTAAAGGGCGACATGGAGGGCCGACTAGAGATTGATTCCCTTTTTCTCTTTAGAGCCTTAGCTGCAAACTCCAACCAATCATAAACAAGTCTAAAAAGAGCGCAGCACCCTTTTTACATTTCGACGGAAAGTTCTGGGAGTTCGTCTACTTCTGGACTTTGGTATTGCTACCGATCTTCAGTTGTGCGTTAACATCTATTTCACTTATCTAGCTTATGTGTCGGTTCCTCGCCTCCTGGGCAGATGCACACCGACTTGGAGGGGAAACCCCTAGGTAGTCACCTTTTGCAACATGCAAGTTCGAGGGCAGTTGGTTTATTCTCCACCCCCCCCCCCCTTTTTTCAGAATAGTTTCCTGGAACTTGAGTGGTTGTACTTTCTTTTGGAGATAATAAAAATAAAAAGAAGAATATACTTACATATCTAGAATCTAGTTTAGTCTTAGCCCCGCCCACAGTTGCCCTTATTTCCATTGTTTCTTTTTCCCCTAGTTGATGAAGACGAGCTCAGAGGGGCGGACAACTCTCGTGCCTTGATGAAAGATAGGCCTTCACAACCAGGTAAGGTTATGACAGTGCATCCCATGGTTGGACACATGTTTTTGTTTTAACACTTCACCCTGATCCTTAATTAACCCAGCCTATGGGTTGAACGGGGTTTCTGGAACCTGTCCTCATGGGTGATCCTCTTCCGAATGGTGGAACTTTGTGTCACCGGGTGTTTATCGCTCGGTGTGATGTTCTGGTGGGGTTGAAAGTCAATCAGTCAGTCAACCAGGTAACCCTGAAAGAATCTAGCATTTGGTGGTTTAAGAAAATTCGTGCGTCGCTTGACGACGGGAACATGTTTAGAGATCTGTGTGTGTCTTAGTATTCGTCTTCCTTTTCTTGCAGCCCTTATCGTGGAGCAAGGGTAGCCATGTCTGCCAGCTTTCTGTCTCGTATACTTTCTATAATATCTGACACAAGTATTCTTTTTAATGCCATGATATCAAACTAACCAGCATCCTCTCCCCTCCCCCCTCCCCCCTTCCCCCCCCCCCCCCCCCACCCACGCGTACTGTCACCACATGCCTGTTTGTCTTCAGTGTGAAAACTCAACTTGTTTATTTCTAAATCAATGAACAACACCGTCCACACAAGGCCGTTTTAAATAACTTCAGACAGCTTTGATCTATATCATCTTCATTGTGCACTATCCCATTAAGCGTAGAATGTATCACCTCGCCATCTGACATCACCGCAGTCTCATGAAGTGATTTAAAAAAAAATACAAAGGAAATATTTTGCTGTGTTTTATAATTATTATAGGTATTCACATTGATATGTTCAAGCTAGAAAGATTCTCAATACGTTTAACATATTGTGTAATATTTGTGGCTATGGAAGCGACAGTAGTAAGGAATACTTGCAAGGAGAATCCGGTCTGGTTCCTGCATGAAAGGACGCATGAGGGAAAGAATATAACGGATTCACAGCCAGTGGGTTATTCGAACGTTCAGTATCCCATGCCTCACGATACATGAAATAGTAGGCAGACATCTATGCGATTGCCTCCGTTGACAACCGATATATGCCACAACAAATGTCAACAAATGTTTAGTTAGGTCATTTTAATACAAATCTTCAGGCTTTCTAAACCAGCCTCCACTTCTCCTTTAACCGTTTACACTGCTGACAATGAAACGTGGAAAACCCAAGGGAGGTAAGGAATGTTACCATTTGAGATATAATCCCAGCCAGTCCATTAAGTGCTGTGCTGAAATATGACGGGATTTAAATTTTTAATATAGTTTTCTGAGTGTTTGCCTTGTCCAACCTACTGAGTACACACCTGTTTATACGAGGGGAGGTCAACAAGTAGGTTACATATAGTTATGGGATGGCACGAAATTGTAGTTGGTGGCTTATAAAGGTGTCATTAGGTGACAGAAACATCTAAATGTATGTCTCTGTTCATTCAGGGACGTTAGGTGTTGCATGCGCATTCGCAATACAGAAACAAAATGGCGACTGTACTTTGGGAGTTTACCCTCAAAGAACAACCTACTGTTGTGCGTTTCTGTTTTTTTTTTTCTTGCTGGGGGGGGGGGGGGGGGGGGGGGGTGGGGGGGGGCGCGCAAAAGGGCTGCATGCAAAGGACATTCATAAAGAAATGCTTCCTGTTAATGTTGGCACATGTTTATCCCGTAAAGCGGTTCATAGCTCCATAAAATGTTTTCTTAAGGACGTTCTAAAATCGTTGATGAAGTCCGATATGGTCGTCCTGTTGAGGTTGCAAAAGACGTCTCCGCACGGCGGGTGAAGGAGACGAGTCTAGGAAATAAGCGAGTAATGGTTGACTCTAAGGCAACAAGGGTGCTCACATGGTTCCGCATATAACATAATGGTCCACTGAAAAATTCATCTCCCGACTTTACCTTACCTCTTTGGTGGAAGACATTTCGCGAATGAAGCAGAAGTTGCATGTGAAATGAAAATGTGGTTTAGAAAACAGAGCACGCAGTTCAATGCAAGAGATATGGGAGGACTGATAAAATGATGGGACAAGTGTATCAGTGTTGGTGGAAATTACGTTAAAAAATGAAGGAACAGTGTACACTTAAAAATAAACTGTTTTCAAGTTATTATCAAAATTTAGTTAATGAATAAATCAAACATCCTTTTAGCCACCACCTTCTCACCCATCCAACCAACCAATCAACCAACCAGTCCTCCAAGAACATGGTAAACAGCTGACTGTGAAAGAACATCAACTATTCTGATACTGTCAACACAATGGTATTGTTAGAGTAATTTTTGCCTACATAGTTCAGCCTAACCATTTTACTTATGTTCTCAAATTAACTCATGGATCTATTTTTCAGAAAGGCCAATCACAGTCGTCAACCAAACATCCCAGCTGGACACAGTGTGAGTTCTTGCATGTATATCTTATGTTACTAATGAAAATACTGGATTGCCAGAGCAGCAGTGTAAACACTGTTGAACAGCCTTAAGGATCACAGCTCTGGAATTTTCCTCAGATTTTAATCCCAGGGCGCTTTCTCTAAATAGGGTATTGCCACAAAGCCACAGAGTTTTGAGATCAGTTTGCCTTCTCTTAGATGAGCATTACTCTAGTACCGATGGGCTGCGTGTAATGTAACTAGTGTCTGAAATATAATAATAAGAAAAGTCAGACGTACACTATCTTTGGACTTACTAATTAACGTTTGTCGAGGTGTACGGCACCGAAAGGGTTAACTGACAAATATGTACAGGGTGGATTGGAATTAGACTATTCATTCCAGTGTGCCGTAATGTGGGCAGCAAGTTTTAAACAATAGAGTGACTTGGTATTGTTGTATTGCTGTATTGCTGAGTACTGATAATTTTAATAACTGCCTTTTCAGTGTCTAATTTTCGTAGCCATAACACTGTCGTTTGATTTCAACATTTACAATTAAATATCTATGGCAGCAGTGGCGGTGTATTGGCTAACATCTCGGCTGTTGGTCCGAAAGGTCTTTGGTTCAAATCCACATCAGAGTGGATTCTTTTCTCAAAATTGATTTGGCTTTCAGGTCGACCAGCCTTAAATGAGTGTACCAGGTAATGACCTGGAAAGTAAAGGTGGTCGGCATGATGTTGACCACATCATCCATGGTGAGCCGATTAGTCTTAAAAAAAAAAAAACGAGTAGCATCATTGGTCTATGTCCTATATGCCAATTTACTAATTAAACATGTAGCCAGATTTCTGACTCACACTGTATATAATAGAATACATTTCATCCCGTATTTGTTCCATTTCGAATCAGTAAGCTTATAAAACTTTCAAACATCGTCTCTCTTAGGTTATCTCCTGACGGAACATGAAACACTACCTGATATCGATGTCCTATACTTCTTCCGGTTATCTGTTGAACTGCCGCAAGTCCCACAAACAAGATGACCTGCCATGTACAACAGATTCAGCTCAAGGGAACCTGCTACCAAATGTGCAAGCACCATTCTGTTGATATGTTTCTCCAACCAGAGAATTGACTACTCACCACAGAGCTGCAGGGATCTTATAAATGATATTTTTACACCTATAATTATAACCTTCCTTAACAATTGAACAGGGTTTATGGTCTGTTCATCTTGTATTGACATCTGAAATTTGGCTCATCATGTCAGTATAGTGTCAAACTTCTGTTTTTCTCCAAGTGGGTTCCCAAGCCCAATCGGAAAAGGGGGGGGGGGGGGGGCGAGACAAGAAGACAAATATAAACCAACAGCCGCTCCCCCTTCTCAGTGTATAAGTATTTTCTATGAAGTCTGAATGCATCTGAGAGGCGAGGAACCAACAGTCTGCATACAAGTAAGCAAAATCTGGGGGAGGGGGGAGGGGTCTGAATTCGTAAAGCTCAAGTTCTGGAACAAGATCAACTTCTAGAAGTGGACGAACATCTAGAACTTTTCACCAGACATTACAGCTGGTGAACGCTAATAATTTGTGTAAGTATCTTCAACAGACCTGAATCAACACATACAAAATTAGAAAATACAAGAGACTTTGTTAAGCCCTGGCTAAATGCTTACCTCCAGGTCCAAATGTTATGGGTTTCAATCCACGCTAGGACAACGTTTGTAACTGACCTAAGTCACATAGACTGACCCACACCAAAATGGGTACCAGAAATGTCTCAGGAAGTTGAGCCAATATTAAACACATCCCCCATCCATGCCAGTTGGTCTCTCAGATACAATAGGTCTACCACGCTGTGCTGCTGCACCAAGAATGTGATCAAGTTCTTTTTACATAATACAGTAAATGTTGGTAAATATAGTATTAAATAATAAGGTAATCCTAGCTTCAACATCATAACAAACGGGTCACCCAAATCTTGCTCCTTCCTGTACCAACAAAAATGAGCAGAATGCCCGTCACTGTCCCTTGTGAAAAAACTGATGCAGACTACAGTCTCAGCAAAGTCAAGAGCATACACACCCATAAGGCAGTGGTCAAAAGTGCCACCGCAAACAGTCCAGCACTAGAAATGCATCATCAGTGGGAACAGCAATTACATCAGATTAGTAGTTGCGCACACAATTAATCACGTAAGATACCAACAATTCTCTGGCTACAGGCCACTCACCATTTTTTGAATCTGCAGTTCACAAAACAAATCATTCTGGACACATTCAAAAGCATTCCATATGCAATCTGCAGCTCACAGTGTTGCACCAGGCACTCGACTCAGTAGCTGGATGACAGAACTATATCCTTTTAGTCTACATTTAGAAGAAAATGAATGGCTAACTATTTTCAGAAGTAAAAGTTTGCCATGACTAAAAATGGTAAGCCTGTGTATCTGCCATATTGACATGAAGTTAGGTAAGGATACAGTACAGGACTTTTTTGCAGAGTATGTGGCCATTTGGTTATATGGTATTAGCCTCATATTTTGTTTTATGAGCTCGATAGCATAGTGGCTAGACGCTCACCTGCTTGCTTGAAGGTCTAGAGTTCAAATCTAAATTGAAGCAAGTTCTTTCTTCTAAATGACCTTGGCTGCCTGATCTACCCAGCCTAAAACTTGTACCAGGTAATGTCCTTGGAAGTAACTGTGACCGGCATCATGTTGACCACATCAACCAGTTAATAGTTCTATACAAAATTAGGGGTCTGGCATCATATACCCAAATAATCATTGCCATAGAAAGGGCCCTTTACTTTAGGTCAATCATATGGTTTTTATAGACCCATTAGCAGTGGATTGTTGAGGTGGTCAGTGGTACATTATCACCCCTTATTTCTCAGGTGGATGCGGAAATCTAGGTCAATTTTGAAATAAATCCTTCTATATAAAGTATTGAAAATCATCCCTTTTCTGACAGTCGAGCTGAGATGAAAACACTTTGCTTCTGTGGTCAACAAGTGTGATACTCAGTGTCCAGTAAGGTAAAGTTTCTAAGCTAATAATTCATGAACTGCACATCAAATAATCAGTCTATAAATGCTCACATCCCCTCAGTAAATCCTGCAGCTGATATCACCAGTTCTTCCTGTAAGGTGCACTTGTGTAGCCACAATCTTGTTTTTTTTTTTTACCTGCTTTTCTTGCAGTCTCGTCATACTAGTAGATTCACAGCTATTACCAAGTCTTGTAGTCTCTAAACTGTATTTTTGACACCTTTTTGTCTCTTCAGACGTTAGTATTATATTATGGTGAAGGGAGACGGAAATTTTAGCCCACGGAGATGGTCCGCTTAACATAAAGAAACGTCTTCCACAATTAGTATATGGGATTTCAAGACAATTGTTGACATTGCATGTGTTTAATATTCTTCGTCTCAGACACTCAACTTTTAACCTATCATCTGTTTCCCATTATTCTTATTCCGATCCTAATTTACCCCCTTCCATTCAGCATGGTCCATTGCATTTTGTTCCAACTCAATACCTGTATCATGTATGTCCTTCTTGCGGACATCTTTATATCATAGTAGAGACTGGCTTTGACCTCTTCTACCTATCTGTAAATCACCAATGGAGTATGTCCCTAGGAACTGTAACATCCTTCAAGTGTGACCTAACCATCTGAGCCTTTGAAAACTAAGGATAAGAAAACTTGAAATATCAGCTTTTTCTGATACCTAAGTTTTTGTTATCTTGTCTTGCTACTTAGTGCCAAGTATTCTTCTTAGGAATCATATTGGAAGCTATTTCTCCTGGTGCCATTAAGTCAACAAAGCTTTACCGCTATAAATAAAGCAAACAAAAATGCTGAAAACACAAGTCTGAGTGAATAAGAGATTTTGTTTTGACTGTGAGCTTTCTGTTCTTCTAGACTCCTTTTGTCAATCTTCTCACTGTTGTTGCTGCATTGCCTATCCTGGTGCTTATTTTTTGGTCCAGCAATCTTCTGTTATTGACTGGGGATCTCTGTAGTAGACACCACAAATGTAGGTAATCATAGACACTAGATCATGAAAAATATAAAGTAGACTATTCAATACTCTATCAGGAAACCACTCTTCTAATTAAATCCTGTGACCGTGTATTATTGATTAATTGATTACCCACACTGTGTTATTGAACCATCTAATAGTGTATTATTGATTCCCCACACTGTGTTATTGAACCCTGTAGCAGTGTATTATTGATTCCCCACATTGTGTTATTGAACCCTGTAGCAGTGTATATTGATTCCCCACACTGTGTTATTGAACCCTGTGGCAGTGTCTATTGATTCCCCACACTGTGTTATTGAACCCTGTATCAGTGTATTATTGATTCCCCACGCAGTGTTTTTGAACCCTGTAGCATGTATAATTGATTCCCCACACTGTGTTATTGAACCCTGTATCAGTGTATTATTGATTCCCCACACTGTGTTATTGAACCCTGTATCAGTGTATTATTGATTCCCCACACTGTGTTATTGAACCCTGTAGCAGTGTATTATTTATTTATTGATTCCCCCCACTGTGTTATTGAACCCTGTAGCAGTGTATAATTGATTCCACACACAGTGGTATTGAACCCTGTATCAGTGTATTATTGATTCCACACACTGTGTTATTGAACCTTGTAGCAGTGTATTATTGATTCCCCAGACTGTGTTATTGAACCCTGTAGCAGTGTATTATTTATTTATTGATTCCCCACACTGTGTTATTAAACACTGTAGCAGTGTATTATTGATTTCCCACACTGTGTTATTGAACCTTGTAGCAGTGTATTATTGATTCCCCCACTGTGTTATTGAACCCTGTAGCAGTGTATAATTGATTCCCCACACTGTATTATTAAACACTGTAGCAGTGTATTATTGATTCCCCACACTGTGTTATTGAACCCTGTAGCAGTGTATAATTGATTCCCCACACTGTGTTATTGAACCCTGTAGCAGTGTATAATTGATTCTCCACACTGTGTTATTGAACCCTGTAGCAGTGTATAATTGATTCTCCACACTGTGTTATTGAACCCTGTAGCAGTGTATTATTGATTCCCCACACAGTGGTATTGAACCCTGTGGCAGTGTCTATTGATTCCCCACACTGTGTTATTGAACCTTGTAGCAGTGTATTATTGATTTATTGATTCCCCACACTGTGTTACTGAACCCTGTAGCAGTCTGTTACTGATTCCTGACACTGTGTTATTGAACCTTATAGCAGTATATTATTGAATTATTGATTTCCCACACTGTGTTAATGAAGCCTGTAGCAGTCTATTATTGATTCCCCACACTGTGTTATTGAACCCTGCTGCAGTATATTAATTATTGTATTATTGATTCCCCAGACTGTATTATTGAACCCTCTGGCAGTGTATTATTGATTCCCCCCACTGTGTTATTGAACCCTCTGGCAGTGTATTATTGATTCCCCACACTGTATTATTGAACTCTCTGGCAGTGTATTATTGATTCCCAACACTGTGTTATCGAACCCTGCTGCAGTATATTATTGTATTATTGATTCCCCAGACTGTATTATTGAACCCTCTGGCAGTGTATTATTGATTCCCCACACTGTGTTATTAAACCCTCTGGTAGTGTATGATTGATTCCCCCCACTGTGTTATTGAACCCTCTGGCAGTGTATTAATGAATCCCCACACTGTGTTATTGAACCCTCGGGCTGTGTATTATTGATTCCCCACATTGTGTTATTAAACCCTCTGGTATTGATTTATTGATTCCCCACACTGTGTTATTGAACTCTCTGGTAGTGTATGATTGATTTCCCCACACTGTGTTTTTAAACCCTGTTTAATCCATTCTAGAAGTATCGCCCAACTTTAAAAATCTATAACTCAGTAACCGTTGAGCTTAAATTGCTGAAATTTAAGCAAGCTTTTAATAATTCTGTCCTTGTGAGAAATATTTTTAGCATAAACAGACATCCCGTTTCAATTTTGCTTTCTTTTTTGAATATTTAAAACAAAACAAAAAACTAATTCTAAGCAAACAGCATGCCTACAGTTTACTGTTATTGATTACCTAAACTATTATTGAACCATCTGGCAGTGTGTTATTGATTACCCAAACAATTCTTGAACCATCTAGCAGTGTGTTATTGATTCCCTAAACTATTATTGAACCATCTAGCAGTGTGTTATTGATTCCCTAAACTATTATTGAACCATCTAGCAGTGTGTTATTGATTCCCCAAACTATTATTGAACCATCTGGCAGTGTGTTATTGATTCCATAAACTACTGTTAAAACATCTAGCAGTGTGTTATTGATTCCCCACACTATTATTGAACTATCTAGCAATGTGTTATTGATTCCCCAAACTTTGTTATTAAACCATCTAGCAGTGTGTTATTGATTCCCAAAACTGTGTTATTAAACCACCTAGTAGTGTGTTACTGATTTCCCATACTGTGATATTGAACCATCTAGCAGTGTGTTATTGATTCCCAAAACTGTGTTATTAAACCACCTAGTAGTGTGTTACTGATTTCCCATACTGTGATATTGAACCATCTAGCAGTGTGTTATTGATTCCCAAAACTGCTATTGAACTATCTAGCAGTGTGATACTGATTCCCTATACGGTGTTATTGAACCATCTATTATTGTGTTATTGATTCCTCAAACTGTGTTAGTGAGCCATCTAACAGTGTGTTATTTATTTGCCACACTGTGTTATTGAACCACCCAACTGTAAGTTATTGATTCCCCAAACTATGTTATTGTACCATCTATTATTGTGTTATTGATTCCCCAAACTGTGTTATTGAGCCATCTAACAGTGTGTTATTGATTTCCCAAACTGTGTTATTAAACCATCCAGCAGTGTGTTATTGATTCCCCAAACTGTGTTATTGAACCATCTAGTTATGTTATTTATTCACAAAAGAATCTGTTACTGAAATCATCCAGCAGCATGTTATTGATTTCCCAAATAATATGTTTCTATATCCCAATCAGTGTGTTACTGATTACCCAGTCAGTATGTTATTCGGCTCCCAAGCAGTGTATTGTGTATAATGTTATTTGTATATTCCTATATAATTATTCTACATTACATATGCATCACAGATTTCATTGACAAAGAGAGATACAGATAGAGATGAAGAACAAGAGAGAGAGAGAGAGAGAGAGAGAGAGAGAGAGAGAGAGAGAGAGAGAGAGAGAGAGAGAGAGAGAGAGAGAGAGAAAGAGAGAGGGACAAACACACACATACACACACCTTTGTTTTATTGATATTTTTGCCATAACTTAGCCAGGTTTCAAAGGATAGGTGACGAAACTGATAAAATAGAATTAACTGGGAGCCTTAGCAATAAGTCACCAAGTGAATAATAATTTTTGGTACTAGTTTCACTACTTGTTTTTTTCACAGGTACCTCCTTAGCGTAGCCACTAGTTGAAAACACCAGTGGTGTAGTCCTGAAAAAGCAGTACCTGGGTCGCTTTACAAACTTCATCATGGTGAACTAAATAAAATACTATTGTTTCCTCAAAACTAAGACAAAACCTAAAAATCTTCTACTCTCCTCCTCCTCCTCCTCCTTCTTCTTCTTCTTCTTCTTCTTCTTCTTCTTCTTCTTCTTCTTCTTCTTCTTCTTCTTCTTCTTCTTCTTCTTCTTCTTCTTCTTCTTCTTCTTCTTCTTCTTCTTCTTCTTCTTCTTCCTCTTCTTCTTCTTCTTCTTCTGCATTTGACCTTAAAAGGGCAATTGGCAAGTTGTTTTATGGTTTACATCTAGGCTGTGATATCTGCATTATATTTTTTCATCACCTTTACTTCATCCTGTTGAAGATATGTGGGACTTCTCGCCACCCCCCTCCTTTCCACAATGGGGCCGTTGTACCCACAGAGAGATAACCAAAAATAAGCCCAAACATAATGTGTCAGGTTGCACATAATGTTTTGCCTACCAAACATATAAGCCTTATTTAAGATTGTCAGCCAGAGGGAAAAACTTTGTTTGTCCAATGGACCATATGGTTTACTTACTAATTTATAAAATAATGAATATATAAATACATGTACATAAATATTATTATTCAACTTAATACTTTAAGTTATGAATATTTTTTGTCCTTGAAAAAAAAAAAGAATGTTCTAAAAATAAAGAAAATGAGTCATCCCCTGAAAATAAGCCATGAGACAACTTTTTGAGCAAAAATTACTTACTGCTCCTTGCCTTCACCAGATTTAACTGCAGTTGAAATTTCTGGTTTTTCTTCCACTTCGAGACTATAGTCTTGTTGCAGAGCTTGAGTTTTGCATGAAGATACTGCTTATTTGTATGCAGACTGTTTATTCTTCGCCTCTGAAGTAGATGCACTCAGACGCTTAGAGGGATCTCACCACTTTCCCTCCACATATTAATCCACTTTTAAGACAGGTTTGTTAAAGGAAGTTCTAGTAATATTGCCACCAGGTTTTCTTAAGGTGTGTCCTATCCAGTGACCTCATCTTTTTCTCACCTCTTGGTTCAGTGGAATTTGCTAGGTCCCCTCCCAAAGCCTCTCTTATACCCCAATTCTTCTTTTTACGTTCGCTTAAAATAGATTATCTATATCTGCAATGTTGTCTCAAGTATGAACTTCACTGTCTTTTGTAATTCACTCAGCGACCCGTAAAGTTGACTACCGCAATTGCTTTTAAATCTTTGGAAGGTTACTATAAAAGAGTCATTTCTGAGAATTTCTGAATCTTGTCATTTTAGTAGGCAGGGGCACCCAGTTACATTGTAAACAAAAATATATTACTGGGACAGCCTCTACTTTTTTCTTATATGACTACACCTCTGATTAAAAGAAACTATATTTTATGTTTCTTTTAAAATTACATTAGTGTTTGTAATGTTGACCGTATGTACAATATCATACATTGGGAAGAGAGCATCAATGAACTAAATTTGTTGAAGACTAAAATAATTTGCAAATAGTAATGTTTTTCCATGCCAGGATTGAATGCTATAGAATTGGCTATCTCAAGTGTCAGAATTAAGCAGGCACAGCTCCCGGAGACCCGGTGCGAGTGTATGCAACAGTTAAATTGAAGCACCCAAGTGTATTTGATTTACAAAATAACCTGCAGTCCGGTGTGGGCGGGTTGGTCAAACAATAAAGTGCTAAACTGCAAATAAGTATGGTTACATATCTGAAGTAAAACGAAATGTATGAACAAATACTTAACAAGAAAAATTAAAGTAATTAAAAAAGTTATGCGGTGGCCGTTTTGTAGAGTTAAATGGATATTTATTGGAAAAAAAAAAGAAAAATAAACAGATATTGTGCAATAGTCGGCCACCGGCTTTTGTGTGTGGCGGTAGGCAATGGTGCGCTACTGTATCAGACACTGTGATGAATACCAGCACTTTTTCTTAAGACACTTAGCGGTGTCTTCGACAAAAAGCCCTGGTTAGCAATTATTTGACATAAATTAATTGTGAACGATATTGCTTCTAACTGATAGGTACTGTACCTTGGCAGATTACTTTAATGTATAGCTAGTTCCCTTGACTACCAGCGGTTTCATCAAGGCTGCTGTAGATACGCCATCGTATATTGTATCCATCCACAGATCAATCTGTTATCACCACATGCATGCCTGTACAGTCAGGTTTATGTTACTGTTAGTACCTATTGCTCCAGAAATCGTGGCAGCCTTCACCACAAGCATTCATGAATGTTTACACAATATAGACTGTAATTATAGTTGTCTGAAAATCATTGTCTGCAAATCTACCTTTCAAGGTGGTAATCATGACTAATTAAATAATATAAGTTGGACTACACTTCTATTGTACAAAATTCGTTAACTATGTCATAAAAATAATATTACCCACACAGTGCCGATTGGACTATAAAATATAGGTCTAGGCCTATATACCCAACACACGCGAAGATGTTCAAAGGTCTTTTTATAATTATTACAAAATTTATACAATATACATTCAATGATATGTCTGATGGCTGAAATTCTTTGCTGACCTCCGCTGTGGTTACCCGCTGCTTTGTTTGCCTTAGGTGTTTTAACCAGAGCTTTTTCTGATAGCACACAACAGTACACAGTACTGGCACCGTTTATTGGCATCAATGTTTAAACACCTCTGTAAGAGACACTTTGTGGCGCGTACCAGCCCACTTGTTTAGATACTGTGTGGTAAGTACTGGCACTTTTTTTGTCTTCACACATAAAAGGTGCTGGTTTTAACTATACACATGTTTAAGCACATGACATATATAGTCATCATCTTCATCACTACCTTCATCATTTACCCTGTCATATGGTGTCTCACTACAGTTCCAGATTCCTTTGTTCAGTGTCAGCCAATTGACAATAACCCTCCATATTACCATCTTAGACCATCCAGCATCATTTCTCTTTTTCTCTCTCTCTCCCATCTCTCTCTCTCTCTCTCTCTCTCTCTCTCTGGCCACACCGTTTCCTACTTCTGATCTGTCCAGTCATGGTCTTCCCCAATAACTGTCCTCTCGTCACATGACCAAAGAAGGTTTTCCCGGTCTTTTAATTACAGTTCTGCTTCATTGGTCCACGGCCTTCTCTATTTATTAGAAAAGGCAGTGATTAGTCTTTGCAGACAGTGAAGGGTAGTTACTCTGGCTATCTAAGGCAAGGAGAGTATGGCAGTTATCTCTTATGTGCACAATTTTATTGAAACTGACAATGAGAATTTCAGACTTTACAAACCTGGCTCCATAATGAGCGATGACCCGACTCCCATCAATGTAATAGGGCTGGGGCTCCAACCTTGTTTGATTAACAATAATTATTATTGAACAATTAAACAAGGTTTTAGCACCAGCCCCTCCCCCACCCCCTTTTCGAAAAACATAATATTATTGCGTGTGGGATGGGGAACCTGGAGCGGCCTAAGATTTTAAACTGTGCAATTAATAAATAATGATGCGCTGAACGACAAATACAAATAATATACTTAAAATAATATGAAGTGTGTAAACAAACACTTAAACAGTGAACTTGCCTCTATGGTGGCTGGGATGTTATTGTTAGGAAGGGGAGTCCCCTACTAATTTAAACTTCAGGAATATGACATTCTAGCGCTTCTTCTCTTTGTGTGTGTGTCAGTGTGTGTGTTAGTGTGTGTGTGTGTGTGTGTGTGCGTGCGTGCGCGTGCGTGCGTGTGCGCGTGCGTGTGACTTTTACTAACAGTCTGTCCAAAGAATTTGTCCTTTGCATTCTCCTCAGGCTGTTTCGGAAAAATGACATTGTCAGGCCACTCCAGACCATATTACGGCTCGTCTGGATTTTGTTGGTAAGAAGTAAAGGACTCTTTTCCACGCCTTTAGGCGTATAGGGCATATAGGGCTAGACCTATTTTTTATAGGCCAATCGGCACAAGATGAGTGATGTGGTCAGCATCACGCCGGACGCTTTTACTTCTCGGGACTGCACCTGGTACCCACTCAAGGCTGGGTCGACCTGGGAGCCAAGGTCATTTTTTTTAAGTCCGGTTCCACTAGGAAGCGAACCCACGACCTTTCGATCCTCAGGCGAGCGTCTAGCTGCTCCAAACTTGGCGATTCCAGGGTTTTGTTGGGATCTGTGCAAATTCATCAACATCTATATGTGGCTTTGTTTCTAGCATGTGAGTCGTATTCCAAACAAAGGTCGCATATCAAGCAAAAGTTGTTGCGTCTAAACAGGTCGCATACCTAGTTGAATGTATGTCAAAGCAAACGTATACCGAGGTAACAGTGTATACTTTTATTTCCAGACTAGAATCTCCTTGAATTATTTTTCATGAGAATCTGTTGTTTTTGTCTGGGACACTAACACTAAAAGATGCTCTTTTTATGATATACCCCCATTCTGAAAGCCTTGGTTTTATTTTCTTTATGTGTTGTTCTTAATGCGTTTATTATTCCTGCAAATCTCAATACTGGAAAAAAAAGTATGTTTGCTTATTCTTTTTCCATATTGGTGTAGATGGTGCTCTCAATGCCATGGAGACACTAACAACTCTTGACTATCTGGACACATTTCCGACATTTGTAGAAGTTGGGAATGCTATTGGTGAATTGGCTTCAGGGAAAGGCAGAGATGGAATTTCTATTGAAATCATTAGGAGTGGGAAAGAAATTCTAACCCCACACATCCATCAGCTAATAACACTCTGCTGGCAAGAGGGAGAGGTTATGAAAGATTTCAAAGATGCAAACATCTTAACTAAGTACAAGAACAAGGGTGATCGGAGTGACTGCAAAAACTACAGGGGAATAACACTGCTGTGTACAGTTGGAAAAGTGCTTGCGAGAATTGTTCTGCGAAGATTCCAGATCCTGGGAGATCGCGTTTACCCAGAGTCGTAGTGTGGCTTTTTTGCGATCTACCACTGATATGATATTTTCATTACGACAGTTGCAGGAAAAATGCCGCGAACAAAATCAACCACTGTATGTTGCTTTTATTGATCTTACCAATGCATCTGATTTGGTTAGTCGAAAAGTTCTGTTCAACGCACTGAAGAAGATTGGGTGTCCACCTACTCTACAGAGCATTATTGAGTCGTTCCCCACAGGTATGAAAGGTACAATCAACTTTCATGGTGTAACATCGGAGGAGTATTTATTCTAAAATGGGGTGAAGCAGGGGTGTGTACTTGCTCCTACCCTCTTTGGAATATACTTTTCACTTCTTTTGACATATTCGAGATCAGGAGGGTGGTATTTTCATTCATTCTCTATCTGACGGCTACCTCTACAATGCTTGCAGGCTGAAGACCAAAACCAGGATAAGAATGGTACTTATCAGAGAGCTGCTGTTTGTAGATGATGCCGCAATAACCACCCACTCAGAGGGGGAGCTGAAATGTTTACTATCTGCCTTTGCTGATGCATGCTGTGAATTTGGACTTAAGGAAGACAGGGGTTGTGGTGCAAGGTGTCAATGACAGACCTACAGTCTACATTGACGGTAAAGATTTTGAGACAGTAGACCATTTTGCCTATCTGGGTTCCGCAGTGAATGGTAAACTATCGCTGGACCGGGAAATCAGCATCAGGATAGGTAAGGCAGCAACAACATTGAGCAGATTGACAGAGAGAGTTTGGAAGAACGGAAGGCTCACAGTTAAAACAAGGGCCCTTGTCTGTCGGGCGTGTGTTCTCAGCGCTTTGCTTTGTGGCAGTGAAACTTGTTCAACCTGTTTGCACCAGGGGAGACGGCTTGATAGCTTTCACATGCGATGCCTGGGAAGAGTGCTAGGCATTGGGTAGCAGGACAGGGTCAGAAACGCTAAGGTGCTGGAGGGAGCGGGTACTACTGCAGTCTTTTCCATGCTCAGTCTACGAAGGCTCAGGTGGCTGGGTCCCACCTGGAGAATGGAGGATGGCAGGGTCCCTAGGGACATCCTTTATGGTGAATTGAGGACAGGAGGGAGATGTCGAGACCGACCTCTGCTACGTTATGGAGATGTGTGCCTGTGGGGCATGAGTGATACAGGTGTTGAGGCGGACTCATGAGAACAGGATGCCGTTGGCCGTGTTGTGTGGATGGGGCGTGTCGGGAGGGGAGTGGGACTGGGGGAAGGGGTGATTGCAGAGGGTATGGGGGCTGGACATCTAAGGGGAGGCGGATTGAACACAAGTGTTGTTAACGGTGGTCTTGGGGTCCTATGCTGTCGTTGTGGAAGACTTTTCTTGACACGGGCGGGTCTTGCTGGTCACACTCACCATCGCCATGGGCTGTGAGTCCCTTGTCTCCTCATAGCGAAATATAACACTATCGTCTGGAAAGACGGAAAGGTGCCAATGATGATTTCCGTAATACAGTTGTTTTATTAGTAGAAACTTTTGCACTTTTCATTGTTAACACAATCAACTACACTCACATATGTCACATATGACAGCAGGTTACTTTGTTTAGCCTTAGGGTATCCCCCAATCCCCCCCCCCCCCCCCCAGTTTAAGGATGGTTTAACAAATTGTCTTGAATTAGTTTCTGTTAGATGTGCATCCAAAAAGTAGCCTTGGAGTCACTAGTCAAACCTTCAGATTGCAGTTCCAGCTAGGGTAAAGGGAGAGGAAGAGTAGATTAAAAACTTGTTTGTTATTTTTTTTTAAATTTCAATTCATGTTTCTTCATCTCCACCTTATATATAATGCCAGTATCTATTAATAATTGCCAGAGGTAAAAGAAATATTATTCTTTTCCTTTTCTTGCCAATGATTATCAATTGTTTGTTTTTGTTTTTGTGTTCACTGTGTATGAAAGTTGCATTTTGGTGGATCGGTTTTGGAAAAGTGATTCAGTGTTTGCCTTATGCCTTCAGGCTTCCTTGGGGTTGTGAGTGCAAGCGTTTCACATAACCTGGGGGTTTGTCATCGAGGTTTCCAAGTGCCAAGTTTTTTTTTTTTTTTTGCAACTTGCAACACAACAGCTACTTTACAGATGTAGATTCACCCATCTGCGGTTACATAGATACAATCAAGTCCCTGTAAACACCGTTTTAAACAATGTTTATTTATTAACTTTTTTCGCTGCTTAGTTTTTCAAGTTAATTGCATTATATGTTGAATATTATACGCAGACATTCGTTAAGATTTGTATAATCTTCACCAAATGTAGCACAGTGTTTGAAGCTGCAAAAGCAAATAACAGAATAACTGTGGACCAAAATTTCCTGTTTGCTACGTCTGAAAAAGTTTCGCAGAAATATAATGTAAATTATCTGTCTATTTGTCTGCCTGCCTGTCTGCCTTTCTTGGTGTGTTTACATATATATATATATATATATATATATATATATATATATATATATATATATATATATATATATATACTGACTGACATATTAAGTTATTGTTTCCATACATATGATTACGATTTAGTTTCATTGTAATATTAATATGTATATATAAATACGAAAACTCTAGACACAAAATTAGACAGTTTTGAAAATAAATGCCTTAGAAGAATACTAAATTTCAAATGGTCAGATTTCCGAACCAATACACAAATAAGGCAAGAATCCAGGCAAGAGTGTGTGTCTAATTTTATACGAAAACGCCGCTGGAACTATGTCGGCCACGCCCTTAGAATGGATAAATCAAGACTTCCTTACCAAGCCCTCATTTGGACACCACAGGGGAAAAGATCTCGTGGAAGACCAAGGGAAACCCTACGTAGAACTATCATCAGGGAAGGCTCGCTCATGGGCCACTCAAACATCCAAGACCTACAACGGATTGCAACGGACCGCCGTGCATGGAGAGTCACGACCTCTGCCCTATGTGCCGCACTCGACACAAGAGGAAAGACTAACTAACTAACTAACTAACTAATATAAATATATATTAGATACCTGCGCTGGTTTACATCTCAAGTTATCAATTTTACACATGACAGGGCTTTTTAAAATAAAAAAAAAGGGGGGGGGGTGTGAAGGTCAGACATACAGAGGCAGAGAGAAAAACATAGACAAAAAGACGAGACAAACAAAGGAGAAGGTGGATATTACTAAAGATAGATAGATAGACAGAGAGAGAGAGAGAGAGAGAGAGAGAGAGAGAGAGAGAGAGAGAGAGAGAGAGAGATTTACATTACCTGTTTTCGTACACCATTATAAAGGTCTATTTTATAATGTTATTTGTATTTGATTTTACTACAATACATATTACTCAGTACTACCTGTGTACATTGTCTTTTCGGGTAGAAAAAGAAGAAAGAGGAGGAAAAGGAAGAGGAGGAAGATTTTCAAAAAATCTAGAACAAATATAAAAACTATAGTCTAAGAGACATAACCAGTTGATTGATTGGCACCTTTCCGTCTTTCCAGACAGTGTTATATTGCTCTATGAGGAGCCATGTCGATGTCGAGTGTGACTAGCAAGACCCGCCCATGGCAAGACAAGTCTTCCACAATGATAGCAAGGGATTGACCAGGCCTTGTCACAATTCTGAAACATCATGACAAGAAGACAGAAGCAAAGTTCTATGGACACAATTTTAGTAAAAGTCAAACCTGGTAAGCCTCAAGAAGAAAAAACAAAATAAAATGCCAGAATTTTAGATTCATGTAGTTACATTGGAAAAGAGTATTAATTCTCCTTCCAAACAATAACATTTCCACCTTTTCCCTTCTCAGCTCCATCTTAGTAGGCACTTGACTCGTTCTCAGTAAGGTAAATTGGGGCAAGATTTTCATTTATTTCATCAAGGTTCTTTAGTATTTATGCATTTTAGTGTTCTGCAGTATTTAAATTTATTTAACCCCATCGGTGTATCATACAATAAGAATAGTATTAAATTGTATGCATGTGGTAGTTGAGCCAGCAGTGTCCTGTTCGAGGACGGAAATGTGCTTATGTTGCTTTCTGTTGAGTCTGCCGATGGGGGTCTTGTGGCTGTGTGTTTACTGTTAGTTTGTTCTCTCCACAATTCCTTGTATTTTCCTTTGATGAGTGTTCTGATTTCTGGTAATGACAATGAATGAGTGTATTGTCTCTCCTTTGTTCCATTTTTTGCAAATCTGTCCGCTAACTCATTTTCTGGTGTGCTGCAGTGAGCCAGGATCCACTGAAGAACGCTTTGATTGTTTTCTGAGAGTCTATTTAGCTGGCGGGTCAGTTCTCTCTTCATGTTGTCTCATGGTTCCCTCTGAGTCGCCTGGAGGACTGATATGCAGGCACAAAGAAAAACAGTTTTGCTGTTTTAATTTTTTCTTTCCTCAAGCACTTTGGCTGCATTAATAAATGCTTACTGCTCAGCTCTGAAGTTTTTTGAGAGTTGTAGACATTTTTTTTTTTTTTTTTAATCTGTTTATTGGTTCAAAACATCAGATACAAATTCTCTTTACATAACAAAAGCAAAATCAATAAGGTGATGTGCGAAAAATGATGATGGTTTGTACCGTTTCTCACTGACATTTCACAGAAAATAGAGACAGGGGGAGGCAGAGAGGATCAGTGGGTTCGAGGAAAGCTGGGGCTGTTGGGTCTGTCAGCGGAAAAGGTACAATTCGATGGTAATGTTTTACAGGTTTTAAGATATACATATATTTACAACAACAGAGTGAGTGGAAAGGGAGAATTAAAGAAAGAAGGGAAAAGGAGAAGAGAAAAGGGGGCACGAAAGCGTAAGCGGATAAGGGAAACAAAGGATGAAATGGAAATAGAAATTTTTTTGAGGGAGAAGCAGCGGGATATATTTACATGTGCCTTTCGGCTATTATTAAACATTTTAAACAGAAAAAATATTTTTAAAACGATGATAATGTGAAACAACATTATTTTGAGTCATATCAAATATTTACAGTAGAAGCTAAGACGGGAGGGGAAACAACCCCCAAGTAGGCCTGACAGGGTAAGGGGAGATGGAAAGGAAAGCAAAAGGACACGGAGCACCACTCATGTCTGTACATTGCCTTTCCCGGCAATGTGTCAGTTAGCATAAAGTGGTAACTAGCATAACATGTCAGAAAGCAAGTGCATTTATATAGTAGTATTCACCATAGTTAAGCCATCTAGGCCTAACTATGAGTGCAAGGAGACAGATTATTAACGGGATATTCATTTCATTTATTAAGCAACCAATGCTTGACATGGACAGTTTTTACAGCCCATATACGTAAAATCACCGGCTGCGAGATGAAAGTGCCTGAGTAAAGGACTCCTCCGAGGTCCAAGGAATGGTGAAACTATCAGACTTGACAAGGAAGAAAACTGGAGACAAAACACAGTTCAGAGAGTTGTAGACATCTTCATGGGTCTTTGCGTTCAGTATTACGTCATATTCTTCAGCCTTTCAGTCAATGCCTTGGATTAGTGTTGTGAATGTATTGTTAGGCTGTAGGTTTATGCTGTATGCCTAAATCATTTTCAACGTTGAAGTATTTTCAGAAAGGATGTCACTGTTTTTGCATAGTACAGTTTTGATAGATGGTGAAAGCTTTGTCTTTTCAGTCGTTTTTTAGTTGTTTGCTATTCTGTGCTTGGGGGTTGTTGTTCGTGCATTTACACTTTCTGTTAAGGTAAGCACCTTTTCTTCCCTTCGATGGCTGCAGTGGAGTATGCTCCCATGCCACACTCCAGTTTTGGTCATATATATCCTGCGCGTAATTGTCGTACTGTGTTGGCATCTGAACCCTGGCTTGTTCCAATAAGTTTCCTCATTAATTTGAGCTGCAGGGTAACTTTCCTTTGGGTGTCTTTCATGTTGATCTTTTGGTGCCACAAAACAAAATTGTAGTCTAGGGGGAAATAACCAGATAAATTGTGTGAAAGAAAACAGAAAACAAGATTAATTCCCTTAATATCATTATTTTATGTTTAGTACCGAGCAACTCACATTGCTCCTATTGCAGTTGCTAAGAAAGCTACGCTTTTCCAAGCTCTCTGTAGCTCATTTGGCAATTGATTTAAACCATCCTAATACTTTGTTACTGTCATTTCTTTTACTAGACAGTGTTTTTATTTAGACCCTACCGGAATCAGCCATTTATTGCTCTGAGCAATAACTTTTGAGAAAAGAAAAGTATGCCTCTGAAAGAGCAAACATCTAAAAACCGCACTAGACATAACATTACACTATGCTAACAAATATTGAAACTGTTATGAGTGTCCCAGTTATAACTTTCGAAGAGTTAATAAAAAAATAAAAAAAACTTTAAGAGAGCCAATTATTCAGGCGGAAACAGTCTACATTGTTCAGTCATATCGTGTAAATATACAAACTGGCATAAGTCGTCACGTGATTTCGGAGACAAACAGGCAGGAGGAAGACGCCAAACGAGAAGATGCAATTCAAGGTACTCAATTAGGCCCTCATTCGGACACCGGAAGGGAAACAAAAACGGGAATCCAAGAGAGACTGCGTTTTTAAAAAAAAAAGCATCAGGGAAGGCTAAAAAAAAGGGGGGCTAATGAACATCCAATACCTAAAACAGGTGGCAACGAACCGCCAGACATGGAGAGCTATGACCTCTGCCCTGTGTGCCGTCCTAGGCTCAAGAGGAAATACTAAGTATTAAAAATGCACGAGATAAAATATCGTTTTCTAATTGGTAGGAAAAAGTGCAAAATTTCATCTGTTGGTAAATGTTTAGTTATTTTTTCTGATTTCACGAGAGGGAAGAGAGGGATGGTGAAAAAAAAAAAAAAAAAAAAAAAAGGGGGGGGGGGAAAAGGGGGGGGGGGGGGGAGATCTTATGAAGAATTAGGACAATCAATATTAAGAGATTATTTGGTTTCTGTTGAGTCACCACACCACGCGAGATTTAGGAAAATCCTTTAGTACAGCGGGGTTAGGGTTAGGGCTAGTGTTAAATGAATAGCAACTACTACTTAACCCCACCCCCTTTTCCCCACCCCTTTCCCCCATACTAAAGGATTTCCCTAAATTTGATGACTTAACAGAAAAGAACCAGCTTGTCTATTACAGGATGTTGCAGAACCAACCTTTTTGTTTTTCTACTTGTGTTTTCACTAGACAATGTTACGTTTAGTAGTTTGTCATTGCTTCTGACAATGTTACGTTCAGTAGTTTGTCACTGCTACTGACAATGTTACGTTCAGTAGTTTGTCACTGCTACTGACAATGTTACGTTCAGTAGTTTGTCACTGCTACTGACAATGTTACGTTCAGTAGTTTGTCACTGCTACTGACAATGTTACGTTTAGTAGTTTGTCACTGCTACTGACAATGTTACGTTTAGTAGTTTGTCACTGCTACTGACAATGTTACGTTTAGTAGTTTGTCACTGCTACTGACAATGTTACGTTTAGTAGTTTGTCACTGCTACTGACAATGTTACGTTTAGTAGTTTGTCACTGTTACTGACAATGTTACGTTTAGTAGTTTGTCATTGCTACTGACAATGTTACGTTTGGTAGTTTGTCACTGCTACTGACAATGTAACGTTTAGTAGTTTGTCACTGCTACTGACAATGTTACGTTTAGTAGTTTGTCACTGCTACTGACAATGTAACGTTTAGTAGTTTGTCACTGCCACTGACAATGTTACGTTTAGTAGTTTGTTACTGCTACTGACAATGTTACGTTTAGTAGTTTGTCACTGCTACTGACAATGTTACGTTTAGTAGTTTGTCACTGCTACTGCCAATGTTATGTTTAGTAGTTTGTCACTGCTACTGACAATGTTACGTTTAGTAGTTTGTTACTGCTACTGACAATGTAACGTTTAGTAGTTTGTCACTGCTACTGACAGTGTTACGTTCAGTAGTTTGGCACTGCTACTGACAATGTTACTTTTAGTAGTTTGTCACTGCTACTGACAATGTTACGTTTGGTAGTTTGTCACTGCTACTGACAATGTTACGTTTAGTAGTTTGTTACTGCTACTGACAATGTTACGTTTAGTAGTTTGTCACTGCTACTGACAATGTTACGTTTAGTAGTTTGTCACTGCTACTGCCAATGTTATGTTTAGTAGTTTGTCACTGCTACTGACAATGTTACGTTTAGTAGTTTGTTACTGCTACTGACAATGTAACGTTTAATAGTTTGTCACTGCTACTGACAGTGTTACGTTCAGTAGTTTGGCACTGCTACTGACAATGTTACTTTTAGTAGTTTGTCACTGCTACTGACAATGTTACGTTTAGTAGTTTGTCACTGCTACTGACAATGTAACGTTTAGTAGTTTGTCACTGCTACTGACAATGTTACGTTTAGTAGTTTGCCACTGCTACTGACAATGTAACGTTCAGTAGTTTGTCACTGCTGCTGACAATGTTACGTTTAGTAGTTTGTTACTGCTACTGACAATGTTACGTTTAGTAGTTTGTCACTGCTACTGACAATGTTACGTTTAGTAGTTTGTCACTGCTACTGCCAATGTTATGTTTAGTAGTTTGTCACTGCTACTGACAATGTTACGTTTAGTAGTTTGTCACTGCTACTGACAATGTTACGTTTAGTAGTTTGTTACTGCTACTGACAGTGTTACGTTCAGTAGTTTGTCACTGCTACTGACAATGTTACGTTTCGTAGTTTGTCACTGCTACTGACAGTGTTACGTTCAGTAGTTTGTCACTGCTACTGACAGTGTTACGTTCAGTAGTTTGTCACTGCTACTAAACGGCTATCTCAAGATACCCCTATCAAACCCAATGCAATGCGGTCTGATGCTGGGATCCAACCCGGCATACTAGAACAAAGTGCGTTCGCAATCCATAAGTTACAGACTCAGACACACACACAACCATGTTTTCATTTACAATTTTAGAGGGAGTGAACTCTTGTATTTTCTACAACGTAAAAGTGCTTTAAATTTGGCCCATCCCAGATTTTGAATTTTAATTATTTCCCTTATTTAAAACGCGAACCGCAGCTGGCCAAACGGTTACAAAGTAGGGCTATCATGCGGAGACCTGAGTTCGAATCCCCTGTAAGGTTGATGATTTCCTTCTTTAGGGGGCAATAATAAAAACCTCACCTAAACAGTCCGTGGCCACAAATCCTTAGACACCCCCCCCCCCTCTTCCTGAGTCATTTGTTTCGGGTACGGTTTTATTTAATAGAATACGTAGGATAAAAGATCAAATTGATGATGGCTCGAAGAAGTGCACCCAAACCCTTCCCACTTCAATGGGCGACTTGGAGTTACCTCTCCGTGTTTCATTGAAAGACGGACAGTGGCAGAAGGAGAGGGAGGTGATGTAGAAGAAGAAACGGCGAAGAAGTAATTATAGTAGACGTCTAAACATTTTACGCTCTTTATTCTCACTTCGTGCAACTTCACCCTTTAGAGAGAACATTTCAGCTGTAAGGTCTACACAATTACGAATGAATGTTGAAAAGTGCATGGTGGGTGGGTGGGTGGGGGTGGGGGAGGTTTAAATGTCCTGACTCAGCAAGGAGATAAAAGAGAGTAATAGTTGTATTAGCAGTAGTAGACATGTTGGTGGTGGTAGTAGTAGTAGCAGTAGTAGTAGTAGCAGTAGTAGTAGTAGCAGTAGTAGTAGTATTAGTAGTAGTAGACATGTTGGTGGTGTAGTAGTAGTAGTAGTAGTAGTAGTAGTAGTAGTAGTAGTAGTAATAGTAGTAGTAGTAGTAGCAGTAGTAGTAGTAGTAGTAGTAGTAGTAGTAGTAGTAGTAGTAGTAGTAGTAGTAGCAGTAGTAGTAGAATTAGCAGTAGTAGACATGTTGGTAGTTGAAGTAGTAGTAATTACCGACTTTTTTTGCCCGGCGACACACAGTGCCGTTACTGTTTGGGCATTATTATCATTTCTTTTCAGCGCTACTTTAATAACATTTTGTAGTTAGTACCAGCACCATTTTTTTTTTAAATATACATTTTGGGGGTGAGTACCTAAAATTTTTCCTAGGGGAAAAAACCCCGTTAGTAGTACTAGTTGCAGGACCAGGAAGAGTAATAGTAGTAGTAACAGTAGTAGCAGTAGTAGTAGTAGTAGTAGTAGTAGTAGTAGTAGTAGTAGTAGTAGTAGTAGTAGTAGTAGTAGCAGCAGCATTAGTAGTAGTAGTAGTAGTAGTAGTAGTAGTAGTAGTAGTAGTAGTAGTAGTAGTAGTAGTAGTAGTAGTAGTAGTAGTAGTAGTAGCAGTTTTAAAGGTAGCAGTAGTCATTTTTTTTTTTAAATTAGTGTAATCGTAATAATAATAGTAGTAGCGGTAGAAAAAGAGAACCCATGACTTTATTCTGTTTCAGGGGAAGAAACTCATATATGCCTGCAGTGGAAAATTGTTTTCGGCCCATCTCCGATTTTTTTTCTTTTTTTCTTTTAGTTACCTCCCTTGACTCAATTACATGATGAAAAAAAATCAAATCGGGGATGGGCCAAATAATTGCCGATTTTTCAATTAGTAGATTTTGAGTTACCTCCCCTATTTCACTGGGAGCTGCAAAGAAGCATGAGCTGAAAAACAAGGAAAGGGGGGGGGGGAGAGAGGGGGAAGGGGGAGGCACGAAGAAGAAAATAAGAGGCAATAGCAGCAGCAACAGTGGTTAAAGCAGTAGTAGCAGCAGTAGTAGAAGTAGTAGCAACAGCAATAGTAGAAGTAGTAGCAGCATCAGTAGTATTGGTGAATGAAATAAAGTACTTAGATAGAAATAACATAAAAAGAGATGTATGAAAATGTATGAAGACTCACAGACAACACAAAACATTTAACTGCAAATGTCAAGGTAGTAATTGACAGTCTTTAATTAACATCAAGGTAGTAATTGACAGTTTTTATTTAACATCAAGGCAGTAATTGGCAGTTTTAAAATCAACATCAAGGCAGTAATTGACAGTTTTTAATTAACACCAAGGCAATAATTGACAGTTTTTAATTAACATCAAAGCAGTAATTGACAGTTTTTAATAAACATCAGGGCAATAATTGACAGTTTTTAATTAAGATCAAGGCAGTAATTGACATTTTTTAAATTAACATCACGGCAGTAATTACCAGTTTCTTAAATCAACATCAAAGCAGTAATTGAGTTTTTCCCTCTCAGTTTTGTTAAATATAATAATATTTGGATGAAAGATCAAATCAGTTCTGGGCCATAAAAAGGTCCCCAATCCTACCCGGTCCACCCCTTCGACGTTCAATGGTCGACTTGGAGTTATTTGTCCGCGTTTCATTAAAAAATTTACAGCTGGAAGAGAAGGAGAATGAGGTGATGTGGAAAAAGAAACGACGAAGAAGTAATTATAGCACACGTCTAAACAAAGTGCGTTCTTTATTTTCACTTCTTGCAAACTCATCCTTTAGATAGAACATTTTAGTTGTAAGGTCTACACAATTGATAATGAATGTTAAAAAGTGCATGATGAGTGGGTGGGTGGATAGGGGGGGGGGGGAAGGGGTGGGTATGGTGGCCTAAATGTCCAGACTCACCTCGGAGATAACAGAATGCAGTAGTAGTAGTAGTATTAGTAATAGTAGTAGTGATTGCGGTGGTTGTACTCGTAGTAGCAGCAGCGGCAGCAATAGTAGTAGAAGTAATGGTGGTGATGGTAGTAGTACTGACTGACTTTTTTTTCTTCCTGGCGGTATGCAGTACCGGCACTTTTTCGGGCTTCATCATCGAATGAATGAATGAATGAATTTCTACCCCATCAGGACATCACACAAGCGATAAACACCCGATGACACAAAGTGCCACCATGTGGGTGAGGATCACCGTGGAGAGGTCCCAGAAACCGCGTTCAGACAATTGGCCATATTTATGGCCTGCCTATATTGCGGCCCCTGGCAAAAGCCAGAGTGGGGCTTCAAATAACAAAAAATTACGTCCTAAAAAGGACGTAAGGATGTATGATCATCATCTGTTTCTATCGCCACTGTGATACACATTTTATAGTCAATACCAGGACTTTTTTTCCATAGAGTAAAAAAAACCCGGTAGTGGTACTAGTAACAGCATCAGTAGTTTTAACGGTAGATGTAGTCAATACATTATTTTTTTGTGGGGGGGTGGGGGGGGGGGGGATGATTTTGGAGTAATCGTAACCATAATAGTAGTAGCAGTAGACAAAAGGGACTGCACACAGTTATTGTGTTTTAGGGGAAGGAACTCGTGTATGCCTGCAGTGGAAAATTATTTAAATTTCGACCCATCCCCGATTTTGTAGGGTTTAGTTACTTCCCATCTCTCAAACACATCAGGAAAAGACCAAATAGGGGATGGGCCAAATAATTGCCAATTTTTCCGTTGATCGATTTTGAGTTATCTCTCGTTTTCACTGGAAGATGCAAAGCAGCAGAAGACGGATTAAGTTTTACAAACTAGGAAGGGGAAGGAGATGGAGGGGGAGAAAGACGAAAAAGACAATATGAAGCAACTGCAACAGCGATATTTATAGTTACAGCAGCAGTAGTAGTGTTAGTAGTAGTAATGGGTAATGAAATAGAGTATTGGGAAAGAAACAACATAAAATAAATGTATGCAAATGTAAAAAGACCCCAAAAAAATATTAAAACGCTTAATTGGAAATGGCTGCATCAGAACGGAAAGATAGAGATTTATAATCGATAGGAATAATGTATTAGCATTAAAAAAAAAAAAAAAACCTAATACACAACTACAGATCCCTTTTTTATGACACGTGAGGTGTCAAACCTAATACTGTACAATATTCGGGATGGACCAACATATTTTATAGGCTGAAGTGGAGACGATTATTAAAAATACGCAACATGGAAAAGTTGCACGCCCTGATAAAATAACATCAAAAATGATAAAATATATACCCAGCTTTGGCATCAATGAAATGTGCACTGGTTCCATTCCAAAGTACCTGATAACATTTTTTGGGTCACATTGCCCAAGAAGTCAAAGGCTGCTGTTTCAAAAGACTACAAAACGACTAGCATAATAAGCCAAAGAAGTGAGATACTTCTCAAGATCATATAAGATAAAGTTCAAAATAAAAAACAAAATAACGAAGGAGTTTCTGAAAATCGTTTGGGTTCCGACATTTATTTAAAATAATTGTGGCACGCGTGTTTCAAAGATTACAAAAAGGCCTTCGACAGGGTGCAACATGAAAAGCTGAATGCAAGCCTCTACAATATAGGATTGAATGGAAAGAATATCAGAATTATTAGTAACTTGTAATAAAATCAATTAGCAACAGTTAGACATGTAGTCACCACAGACAGAGACAAATGATGAGGTCAAAGATGTGTGTAATTCCAATGATTTTTCTTTTTTTAATTTATATGTACAGAACACATTTTTAAACATGGAGAATTTTCTAGACTGACATTCAATAGAGGAATAATAAGCAACCTGAAATTCGAGGAAAAAAGTTCATGATTAGCAGTGACTGCTGGAAGCATATACTACAGAACAAGATGATTATCAATGACATTTCAAGTTTTAAAAAAACTAAAATACCCACCCAGCACAAGCTTTCATCTGTCAATTGTATTGTAAAACTAAACAAAACATGTTTACCATGTCTCTGCGCCCCAAGGAAACAAAAAAAAAAAAAAACTCCAGACATTGCGTGAAAACAAATTTTTAGATAAGAATTTTCTTTTTCCCCAATGATCTGCCTGCCCCATTAATTTCTTCACCGTTCATGTGATGCAGTGAGATGAGATTAAAGATAAGCCCTCACATATCTAACTTGTCCCAGCCACGGAGTACACTGCTGATCTCAGGTGATGAACTGGCGTGTCCAGATAAAGCTCACTGTTCATATGGATATCGGTGTTATCAAGCTGTTTATACTCTCAGTATCTAGTGATTACTTGGTTCCATTAGGTAATCAGTTCTGAAATTGGTGCGGTACAGAATAATTTACCATTAGTAGAACATAAAGACCCTTCTCGTTCGGCTCTGCGGTTCAGAGGATAGTGGATGTGTTTAATAATTTCTTTATTCTTGAGTACTAAGGTTCGATTTACAAGCAAATGAACAATGTATTTCTTCTCCGGCCCCTTTCTTCCCCCACCCTTCTTTTCCTTATTCTTCTTCTTCGTTCAGTGGACCAAAGAGTTTACGTTCCACTGTTGTTCTTTCTGACCAAAAAGTTTGCCTTAAGCTATCAAATTCGGTGCAGTCCTAGAGTACATGCTTGCTATCTGGGCACCTTTCCACAGGTTCCCTTGGCTGAAACGCCTATCTTGAATTTTGAGTTCAAATGGTTACGTAATCGCTTGCGCCCTGTTCGGAGGCGAAGGATAACGACGTGTTCTGATCTGTCCATAATAAAATAGTCGTCTTGTGGTGGGACTGGTGGTTTCCTGATCAATCAATGATCCCTTTCTTTTGGTGGTATGTAATTTGCACATCCTGCTGCTCTTTTGTGGCACCTTCGCCTGCTAATTGATCAGCTTTCCCACTTCCAGAGTTGGGAACTATTTTCACAACAAAAAGTCTAAGGACTGGCCACAGGGACTACTGACCAGACATGTAAAGGAAATAGATTTAACATGCAGTGCAGCTGTAAAGTGAAGGAACCTTTTTGTTTTTAACGTCAGCGGCGAATTAGGCAAATGATGCTAAGCTCTAAATTGCGTAGCCCAGCTGACAGTTGATGGGTTATGAGATCAACATAACGCCGGTTGCCTTTACTTCACAGGACATTACCAGAACCCATTTAGACCAGGATAATCTGGGAGCTATGGTCAATTTTTTCAGAACAAAACCCGGTTCTTACACAATAACCGACAACATATGACGTCACGGGACAGTCCGATATTTTAGGGGGTGGTAAGACTGGGGTTGTCGGCTTTCTGGTGCTTTTAGCAACACCAAAACATCTAGAACTGGCCCTAACGCCAACCCACCTACGTCCTACGAGAGAGAGCAGCCTGGGTCCCACGACTGCATGCAGCCTATCTACCACCTCCCTGAAATATTAGACTGTCCTGTGACCAGTGGATTTCCCCTATTTGTGGTCAGGCATTGGGAAAATACCCCAAATCCGGCACGGTGCAGATTGGAACCGCTGATTTTCCCGCTCGCTTTTAGTCGCTACCCCACAGTAGATCCTATTTGGAAATGTGAAATAATTGGAAACAAAAAGGTGTAGGTCAATTCACACAGTTCCTACTGTTGCTTGTACTCCATAATGGGAGCAAAAGCGCTTAATCAGCTCAGCTTTTCTTATTGTTTCCTCTTTGTGCGCAGCTCAGACCATATCCTTCCGACATTTTTTCACGTCAAAATCTAACTCACATCTGCGTATGATTTGTGATCTGCCTTTATTTCTGTGACTTAGAGGATTCCAATGCAAGGACATGGTGGTAATATTGCTTTCATGTTTACTTCAAATGTTCTCTGACTCCCGCGTCTTTTACCCACCTCTTGATTCATATCGTTAAACATTATTAATAATAATATTAATAATATTAAACTGAAATCGAAAACTTGTAATGTAGAATTATGAAACGTGTTCCCTGCCCTCAAAGCCAATTCTTTAGTATTATTATTTTTATTATGCTGAAAGACGACAATATGCTTTACATAATATGACATGAAATGAATAAACAAATACCTTCAAATTCAATTTAAATGCATGGTAAAGGGGCCTCTTAATCCATTTGTATCCTCGTGTGGGTTCCGAGGTCCCTTTGCGGGGAGAACAAGAACAGACTCACTGCCTCCCCAACAAGCATGTCGTAGGAGTCGACTAATTGGGGCTTCTTTCGAAATCGGAGCGCAACTGCACGGGCGGCCAGGAACAACCAAATGCACACAACAAAAAAGTCAGTAAAACTCAAGCCCTGACACAAAGTCAAAGTTCAAATGGACGAACAACCCCTACTTTCCGCCGGAGCTTATAGCCCATGAACAAAGAAGTAGAAAGCATCCATTTACAAAATTATCGATGAGTTCGCATCTCAGCTGCCTGTGTGTACAAATGGAGTGTAGGAACAGACTGGCAGCTGTGTGTAACATAGCGTTCGACCAAACAAACCAGTCAGTTGAGAACCACTGTATTTTGTTATCTCATTATATTATCTTGTACCATGTTTGTTTAATATTATGTGCATTTTGATCAAAACAACAAATATCGATTCTAACAGAGGAACGAATCAGACCTAAAAATCAATACGAGAAGTAAAACATAATGGTCTATCTAGATTTTATTGTTTGTATTTTTCGTCACTCTGGTTTTGGGAAATTACTGCAGATATTTCAGAGTAAATAAATGCAATGTTGAATGCTTGGAATTGATCATAACTTTTTCGTAGTGATTAGTTTAATTGTGTTCAGGCTGGAATAGTAGCAACTTTAAATCTTAAGTTTGGAATTTTCCGCGGCCGCTTCTCTTCATAGTAAACAACGGAAACATATTCAGTGATCGCAAATATTTCATAGCAGTCAATAGTTTCAATATGTTCAGGAGGAAATAGTAAAAAGCGTAAAAGTTCGGTCTGGAACTGGTCGCGCCTGCTTCATAGAAGATGACTGAAACTTATTCAACGTGCGAGTGATCAGAACTATTTCATAATAAATACTCACATATTTACAAGTTAAACAGTAATAAGTGTAAATGTTAGTTTGGAATTGGCTGCAGTTGTTTAATGGTAAATAGTGGAAACATATTCAGTCTGGAGTTGATCAGAAATATTTCATAGTAAAAAGTCTTTAAAACAGGTCTGCATCAAACTTATCTTGACTGCTTCACAGTAAAGTTTAATTGTGTTGAGATTGGAACAGTGATTAGTTTAAATACGTTTAAAAGCGATAAATTCGACTTTATTGCTCTTAACTTTGTTTCTAAACTATACAATAATCAAGAGTATATTTACAATTTTCAAAGCTGTATAATTTTAACCGGAATGTACTTGTTAAGAAATGTAATCTTATAACTGTCTTCAGAATCCAAGACTAATGCTAGAGAGATGAAATTTGCAGCTAATAAGTTCAAGGAAAGGTCCATGAAATCAAAGTTCAAAACAGAGAGCTCAGAGAAATAGTTGTGAGGTCATCGTAATGCCAGAAGCTAACAAAGTGATACAGCAGTTATAACAACGAGTATCTTCAGAAGATACTACTACATTACACGCGTGTAATGAAAACTGATTTCAATTGAATTAGTCTTGGTTTTTTCCATTTAACTGAAGGTCAGTCTTCTTGTCTGGCCGAAGTGAAATTTTTAGACATCGCACATAAGAGTCAACTATATTCAAGGGTGAAATCATGAATCTAACGACAAATTATACTTCACTTGAACGTTATAACATTCTTTATCGCGCTAATGAAGACACCTTTAAAACACTTATACCCACAGTTTCATTCTGCTGGGTTCTAGTAATTCTAGGAGTGGCCGGGAATGCGTTATCCATCCACATCTTCGTTACTCGGATGCCAAAGAACCTGCAGAACGAACTGTTTATCCTCCTGAGTGTCTTTAACCTTCTGGCTTGTGGGGTCTGCCTTCCCTTGGACATCCTTGACATGAGAAATATGTACCTGTACCCATCCATTGTGCTGTGCAAAATCGCCCGCTTCTTAAACATGTTCACCATGGCGTCCTCGACGCTGACTCTGTGTGTGCTCGCCATTTTCCGTTTGAGGGCTGCAAATTCCAGGGCTGTGGTCAGTCCGCACAGGCGCGTACGTTTCGCTGGATTAGGAATTTTGATTTTGCTCAGCGGTTCCGTCTCGTGGTTAGGTAAGTTCGTAACGCCTGCTAGCGACAGGACTACTTTCCCGGCCACTGTATGGGGTAAATGCATGAGCGAACGAATGTATAAAGGAAGACATGGGTGTAGAAATTACCTACGTACTAACTGACAGATGAGAGCTGAATCACATTATGAGCGGTGCACGAACACCTTTTTTCATGTCTACATACGTAAATGACCCATTTCCATTTTTGTTTCTTTTTTATAGACCAATCGGCACTCAGTAAGTCATGTGGTCGATTTTATACCGGCTGTCTTTACTTCCTACGAATTCACTTAGTACCAGTTTAAGGCTGAGTCGACCCGGGGGGAAAAGGGGGGGGGGGCGTGGTCTCGAGGCATGGTGTTCGCATCGAGTGATAGAGGTTTCAGGTTAAATCCCCGGTAAGGGCTGGGATTTTTTCACGTGGACTTGGACTTCTAGTAATCCCTCCTGGTCTCTGGGTAGTGAGATAAGACGCCCGTGTGCATTGATGCTCATGTAATGTAAAAAAAAAAAAAAATCCCCTGGCAGTTGGAAATTGAAAAGAGTAGCCTAACGGCGCTGCCCGGGCAAAATATGGAGTTAAAAATCTACCTAAAGTATTTCAGACTTGAGTTAGAAGAAGAACGGAGCAGTTCGTGGTCTCGAGGCATGGTGTTCGCATCGAGTGATAGAGGTTTCGGGTGCAATCCCCGGTAAGGGCTGGGATTTTTTCACGTGGACTTGGACTTCTAGTAATTCCTCCTGGTCTCTGTGTAGTGAGATAAGACGCCCGTGTGCATTGATGCGCATGTAATGTAAAAAAAAAAAAAAATCCCCCTGGCAGTTGGAAATTGAAAAGAGTAGCCTAACGGCGCTGCCCGGGCAAAATATGGAGTTAAAAATCTACCTAAAGTATTTCAGACTTGAGTTAGAAGAAGAACGGAGCACTTCTGGGTTACTAGCCGCGTGCCATGATGTTGATCTGTTGTTCAAACCTCACATCTTAAGGCTGGGTTGACCTAGAAGTCAGGTTATTTCTGAAGAAAGTCTGGCTTCGTTCGGATTTGAACCTATGATCTTGAATTTGCAGGCAAACGTCTAGCTGATCTGTAAATCCGCAGGCAAACGTCTAGCTGATCTGTAAATCCGCAGGCGAACGTCTAGCTGATCTGTAAATCCGCAGGCAAACGTCTAGCTGATCTGTAAATCCGCATGCGAACGTCTAGCCGCTAAACCACAGTAGCTCCCAGACAGGTGCACAAAGCGACAACTTACCCAGACGACAGCAAAATGTCTCCTACATATTTTAAACAGTTTTAATTAAATAAGTATAGCCAGTATTTTATTTATTCTTTCCGTTTCAGCCGCAGTCGTGTTTGGTATCAGATCAAGCCCCACGTTTACCGAGGACATCACAGGAAGAGACTGTTCAATAGCTGATGTCACCAGCAGAACCGCATGGCCTGTTGTCTTCAACGTCGTTCTTGCCGTTGGCTTCTCTTGTCTTCTGGCAGTGACCACTACAGCCTACTACAGAATCTGGCGGGTTGTTAAGAAGAGCAGAATTGCAGTTACAGCTTACACGATGACTGTTGGTGTTTCTCTTGGCAGCAATGGTCAAAGGAAGCCAGACTTGTCCTGTAATGAAAATGTAACTGTTCCTTCTGAAGATATCAAGGGGATAAAGACGGATTTATCTTCTCGTACAGACAAGAATGTTAATATTTGTTCTGATGACAACGAACTGAAGACGATCATGTCTCCACAAGAAGTCAACAATGCAACCAACAAAATCTCTGGTGGCCAGGAGAAACATAAACAGTCAACTAAACCCACCACAGCCTTAATCCTGGCTGATATTTGTACTGACACTGCGCCTGTAAATGTTTCAGTAAGGGACGATAACAGTGAAGACATTTTTACTCCAGTGAAGGATAACATACTACTGATTACAGATATTGTAAATATTGCACTAATAAATGCAGATGGTATAGTAAATAATGAACTGCTATATACTGATGGCATGACAAAGAAGTTGCTACTAAACACAAATGGTACAGGTAAAAATAAAGTATTAAATATAACAAAAAAGTCGCTACTAAATGCATGTGATACAGCAAACAATGCACTAGTAAATAACGATGTAGTAAATAATGGACCATTAAATACAGATAGTACAGCAAGGGGCATATTAAATATAGATGATATAACAAAATATTCACAACTTAGTGCAGATGACACAGCAAATGATACACGGCTAAATACAGGTAGTAATACAAAACACGCAGTCCTAAATAAAGGTGTAGAATCAATAACTACAGACAGTACAGCAGATATACACACGCGTGATGGCTTAAGTTTCTTTACCAGAGGGAATTTAAGATTCACTTCAAAATTCGTCAGAGTTATGTCTAGCTTCGTGTGCCGGGATATGGGCGGGCATCAAATAAAATCACGCATGGTAATTAATTCTAAAACTAAGCAGCATTATAGGGACAATCCGGACTTCAGTGTCTCTGGATATCTATGGAAAAATACGTGCAATCCAAACTCAAGTACTTTCTTGTGTGATACAGCAATGACATCAAACACGAAATCACATAAAGCAAACGCCGACAAACATCATAACACATTCATAAACAGCATCACAAAGGATATTTTCAGCATAGATTTAAAAACTACATCAAGCGCAGGAAAAGCAGCATTAAAGAAACCAGGGAAAGCCGGACACGAACTAAAACGGAAACTGTCAAAGACGTCACTAGAAGCCACAGTGACTAGAACCGCATTTCTCTTAACTTTTACCTTTATTGTTTCTTATCTTCCGTTCTTCTTCGTTAGCATCCCCAGGGCAATCAACGTGAATTTTGACTACAGCCAGAACTACCTGATGATGAATCTGGTCAACACCGTCCTTAGACTGTATTTTATCATGCCCGTTGTAAGTCCAGCCATATTCTGGGCATCAAATCTGGACTTCCGTCGCAAGTGTAAGGTTCTTTGCGCCAAAAACAATTTCGTTGTCAATTAAAGAAGTTACGCTATGTTATCACAATCCACATTACAGCACACTGGGATCACCCATGCGTGCTCAGTCATCCGATGCAGCAACCACTCTAAAGTCATCATCATCAGGTGCCTTGCCGACTGGCGTGGGCGATCATGCCTCTCCATAATCTGCGATCTCATGCAGCATGTATCAGTTCGGGTGCCGACATACCTCCATGCCATGCAACAAGACTGTCAAGCATCTTCTCTCGTTGTCTTCCTCTATCCCTTTTTCCACAGATCTTTCCAGTGGTCACAACATGTTCTATTTTCCCTCTTCTCATAACATGGCCGAAAAATGAGGACTGTCTCCTTCTGATGTCTGTGATAAGTTGTCTTCGGGCTCCCGCCTCTTTCAAAACCTCTTGGTTGCTCTTTTTGGCCGTCCAAGGTATTCTAAGCATTCTTCTGTAAAACCACATCTCTGAGGCCTCTAAAAATTGTTTGGCCTGCCTACCGATTGTCCGGGATTCACATCCATATGTTAAAACTGGATGTATGTAGCAAGCAAGAATTCTTTTTCTAACTCTCAATGACAAGGATATATTGCACAAGATGTTTTTCATTTTATAAAATGCAGTTTGTGCCTGTCTAATTCTGTTTCTTATTTCAGTTATGCGTCTTCCATCTGATGTTATCCATGTGCCCAAATACTTAAATTTCTGCACTTGTCCTAAAATAACACCATTGACTTTTATTACACATTTAGGAATAATTTGTTTCTTTGATACCACCATTACTTCTGTCTTCCCATTATTCAAACTGAGGCCCATTCTTCCACTTTCTAACACCACAATGTCTATCATTTCCTGTAATTCTTTCTGACTTGTTGCTATCAAGAGTGTGTCATCAGCATAACGTAAATTGTTTATATTGTGCCCACCAACCACAATTCCGGGCATATCAATTAAAAATCTCATTATATATTCACTGAATATTGAAAAAAATCAGGTGACAGTACACATCTTTGTCGTACGCCCCTCTTTATGCTTTGAAATGTACCTTTAAAATGTTTATTCTTATAGCAGCTGTTTGCTGCCAATACATGTTCTTTATTATTCGTAGATCTTTCCCATCAATATTTAATTTTTCTAACAGTTTGATTACTTCTTCTTGCTTCACACAGTCAAATGCTTTTGTATAGTCTATGAAGCATAAATACAAATCAGTCTTTACTTCTATAGCTTTTTCTGACAATTTTCTTAGGATGTAAATGGCATTGTTTGTACCTTTTCCTTATACAAATCCACATTGTTCATCGCTGATTTCTGGTTTAATTTTGTTTCTTATTCTTCTCATAATTATTCTCAGGAAAATCTTAGTCATGTGACTCATAAGACTTATTGTGCGATGGTCTTCACATTTTAAAGTGTCTGGTTTCTTTGGCAGAGCTATAAATATGGATTTTAAAAGGAATAAGTACTCTAGAGTACTTATACTAAATTTTCTAAGACAGCTTGGTTAGAATGTCTCCTATCTCGAATTTTTTCAAATCTGCTTGAGATCAACGAAGACAACAGTTTAAAACAGTAATACGGTGAAGGGAGCCACGACAGTTTGGAAGCAGGTGTATTCACAAAACAATGCCATTGGCAAGGCTGCAGTGTATTCTCAGATACAGGAGCAAACTTTGTGGATCAAGTGATTTGAGGGTGACACTAAACTTCGCATATACATAAAGAAAATAATGCAAAATTCATTCAGACGGTTTCATTGATAGCATTAAAGACAAGTAAACATTAAATGTGCATTGTTTTGTGTTCTTTTTCGAAGTATTCGTTTTACGGGTGGGTGTGCCGCGAATTTTGTTTTTGCTCAAAAAGGATGCCACTGCGAAAAAAGTTTGAAAGCCGCTGACGTAGAGGATAAGGTGATGTAACGCTGCTTTGAAGAGATTAATAGACATACAGAACATCCATTATTTAAAACACGTGTTATAATCCAGAAGGGTTGAGCAGGAAATGATGTCTCCTAACTCAGTGACTCAAACAGGAGATACATTTGTTTATTCAGGAAAGAAAAAGAGTGATTTGAGCGGGGTGGGTTTTCTGATGACAGGGAAAGTTTCTTCATTACTTCTTGGATATAATCCGATCAGCGACAGAATTGTTACTGTCAGACTTGAGTCAGGGAAAAAAAACATCACAATTATTCTAGTCTATGCCCCACCATCTACATCAGAGGAAGATGACATTCAAAATTTGTATAGCAGTTTAGAAGAGACGTTGGAAAGGGTAGAAAAGGAGAGATCACAATCATCATGGGGGATTTTAATGCAAAAATTGGTGGAGGTAGAAGATAGAAAGAGGAAATAGTCAGAGGCCCATTTGGCAAAGGAGACAGAAACGAGATTAGGGAGAGACTGGTCGAATTCTGTATAGAAAGGAATATGTGTATTACCAACACACTAAACAACACACCAGAAGGCTCTACACCTGGACTTCACCGGGTGGAAATAGCAGGAACCACATTGATTATATTTTATTACAACAAAAAAGGAGGACATGTATAACATCTGCAAAGACACTCCCTGGAGCTGACTGTGACACTGATCCCAAACTTTTTGTTGCAGACTTTAACATAAAACTGAAAAAAAAGTGTTGCTAAGCCAATACTTTTTGATTTAAGTAACTTACCAAATGATTACAGCATAGAGGTTACAAACAATTTTGAGGCACTCATGGCAGTGCAGGAGGATATGACACTAGATAAGTTGGCTGATGAAACAAGACACATCATCCTCACAACAGCTCAGAACATGATTCCTAAAAAGCGACACAAGAAACAGATTTACATTACAGAAAAAACTTTTATGCTGATAGAAGAAAGAAGAAATTTAAAGCAAATAGGGACAGAAACAAATAGCCATGCATATAGGAACTACACGAAAGAAATCAGAAGAGCTTTCAGAGAAGATAGAAAACAGTTTATTATGAATACCTGTAATACAATTAAAAAAAAAAAAAAAAAACTCCAGATGCAAGAAAGAGATAGAGACATGTTCAAAGAAATAAAAACATTGAAAGGCGAATTCAAGCTTTCTTTTCATGTAATAAGTGATAAAAACGGTAACACATTAACGGAAACCAAAGCCATATTAGAAAGATGGAAAGAATACTGTAGAGAAATGTATAAGGATCTGACAAGTAATTCAAAAACAACTTATGAAAGTACGAAAAATAACCAGAACCTTTCCTGGATGAGGTACGATGAGCAATATACATTCTAAAGAGAGGAAAGTCACCAGGTTGCGACAAAATACCAGCAGAACTAGTTCAGGCAGGAGGAGAGGCCAGCGTCCCTAAACTACCATGCACTGTGCACGAAGATCTGGAACCGTGGTATTTGGCCTAAAGCATGGAAAAGAACAGTCTATATCTCTCTCCCAAAGAAAGGAAATCTGAAAATGTGCTCCAACTACCGAACAATCGCATTAATAAGTCGTGCTAGCATAATCCAACTACCGAACAATCGCATTAATAAGTCGTGCTAGCATAATCCTCTTACAAATTATTATGAAGAGGATTGAAAGGAAATTACAGTATGAGCTACATGAAGCACAAGCGAGTTTCAGACAGGGTAGAGGAACTAGGGATCACATCTTTAATGTGAGAATAATTTTTGAAAAATGTAGAGAATACAACGTAGATCTTCATGCATTTGATTGTGTCCAACATCAGAAACTGTGGACTATTATGAGAAATATGGAGTTTCCAGCGCATTTGATGAACTTAATTAAAAATCTTTATCAAGAACAACAAGCAGCCATCAGAGCAGCTGGCGAAACATCGGATTGGTTCGAAGTGCAAATGGGAGTGAGGCAGGGTTGTATTCTCTCACCATACCTATTTAATATATACGCAGAAAATATAGTGAGAACTGTCAAAAATGACCAGACCTGTGACATTAATGATCCGCTCAAAATTGGTGGCAACTTCGCCACGCAGATGACACAGTCCTCCTTTTGAACAGTATAAAGGGAATAGAAAATTTAATATTATTTGTCCAAAAGCACAGTGAAGATCAACATCTGTTCTTGAGTTCAAAGAAAACGAAAATAATGTACACAGATAAGACTGGTGTAACAGGGAGACGTATTCACTTGTTTGTTAGGAGGTAGGATATTGCGCAAAGATAAGATGTACCGGGATCAATAAGTTTTGGTAACCTTCTTTTTCTGCCAAAACTAACTGTTGACGTCATCACTTTTTTGTCAGGAGGTAGGATATTGCGTACTAGTTGATAGGACGAAAATCAACAGGTCTTAGCAACAATATTATATAAATAATTTTTGACGTCATTGTTGACGTGCCCTTTCAGAGAGAACATAGTAGTAATTGCTTTCTAGGAGTCTCTATGACGTCAACTGTCAATTTAATTACTATATTTGGGCTGAATAAGATGATGAAATCTGATGCAGTCGAGATAAAATTAGAAAATCCTACGTGAGAACGCACATAGTTAACATGTTAAGACGTACTAGAAATTTCTAGAAGAGAAAAAACCAAATACTAGCATCCCAGTAAAAATAATGAGTAACAAAACACTTTAGCAGCCTTCAATCTACAAGACTTAGAAGACGAGGGACTGGTAACATGGACCCTCAAAGAAAGCCTTCGGTCTAAAAGGCTTGAGAAGAGGAGGGACTAGTAATTTAACCCTCAAAGCTCCTTTAGTTTGCCAGGCTTGGAAGAGGAGGGACTAGTAACATAGACCCTCAAAGAGAACTTTCAGTTATAGAGATGTCAGCTTAACACTAGAAGAGAGGAGCCAGTCAAATTGAGCCTCGAAGACAGACACTAGAGAGCAGACATGAAACGAGGCAACAAACTACAGAGACGGCAAACAAGATAGATGGATCAATGGTTAACAGAGACACATTAGGTAGAATCACTATTGAGATGTTAGGGTCGACCATCTAGCCGTTAGTACCAGACAGCAATAGAAGCCAGGCGGCAGTTACAGACACTAGAAACAAAGTAACTAGAGATGAAGAACACAACGCGACCTTAAGAGCATCTAGCCATAGGGAGAACACAGCGCCATTCATAATATCATTGATGTTGTATGTGGCATTGCTGGGGTATCACAATAAAGAAAGTATAGACAAGAACAGTTGTTTCAAGACATTTTATTTACAAGCATCAGAGTCACGAGAGAAGAGTGCAACTAGCAAGGCATCAACATCATCATCATCACTATTGACACGACCATATTTGCCCTCGTCTATACCCTTTCAATCGAATCCTCCTGTGGCAAAACTAAAGATGAACCTGGATGTGACATCGAGGTACGCAAAGAAGACGAACTGTGCTAAATTGGCTGTCACCCAAAAATAACAATAAATGGGGACAAAATTGAAAATGTCACAAACTTTGAAAATCTAGGCAAGATAATAAAAAGCAATGGAGACTGTTTGACAGAAATTAAAATGAAGATGGCCATAGCAATTCAAAGATTAAACAGCCTAAAAAGTCTATGGTTAAGCACCAGCAAGGAGATCAAAATTATAATTTTGAGAACATGCATCTTCCCTGTGTAATAAACTATTTTGGCGGAAGTTATCGTCGCCTGGAGATCCCCTATATCCTTCCAAATAACTTACAGGGCTCGAATTAACTAAGTCTAGGGGAATTATAACGGTCCCTGAGTTCTAGAAAATAAAGGAAGGAAAATACAGAAAGTTAAATAAATAGGGTGAATCCCCGGAAATTTCTTAAAGAAACTCAGAAACAAACCAAAGGTCAATACGTTATTAATTTAACTCAAATCAATTGCAATGAACAATCTTTAGTCTACCTAAGAAGTTAAATTGGATACGATGAAATCGATAATGGAGTTTCTAAACAACAACTGTATTGATAAATATTGTTATGAAATTTAACAATTTTTAAATTAACAAACAAAAGAAACAATCACTGGTTCATCATTACACCACAAATTTAAACCAATATTCAGTAACACTCAGCTTTGTGATATACGGGATGTGTCCAACTGCAGCTTCTCTGGGAGGAATGTACAAAGCTCTGGCTGCGACCGTTATAGTCCTCGCCTAACTGCGACATTCATCCGTGAATCTCGGTTGTTCATTCTATACAGTGTGGTTCACAATTCACAAGGTAACAGGAATGGCGGCTCACGATCCACAGGTAACAGGGATGGTGGTTCACAATCCACAGGTAACAGGGATGGTGGTTCACGCTCCACAGGTAACAGGAATACAGGAAAACGGGAATACGGGAATACGGGGACCTGAGGAATACATCATTCAGCCCTGTGTTGAGCATTATGTCGACACATCTGGGGCAGGTGGAGGTTTTGCGGTGTTTGTGGTGTTTTTCAGAGTAATAAAGGAAAGAGCAAGGTTCATGTTTTGTCTTTCTCACTAATACATCTCTCCACCCGGATATAATATATTGTTTTATACATATCTAAATTATTGCACGATCATAAGAAACTTGACATAGTTAAGTGGACACACTCTCGCCTGCGGATTGGACAGTTATTAGTTCGAGTCCCAAAACCCAGGTTGACTTCGCCTTGAACGGACACCAGGTATAGTAATGGGGAGTAAAGGCAGCAGGTGTGATGTTGACCACATCAACACCTAGGTACCACTTGGTCTATAAAACATAGGCCAACCCTATATGCGCACAAAGCTGACAACTTTTACTCAAATTATATGTTGCATAATATAATAAACATAAGCAATGTAATGTATACCCAACTGATGATACCACATGGCACAGGATGATGGTTTATATTGTAAGATCTTTATGCAATGAAAATAAAATGAATATTTTCTGGAAAGATGACAGAGGGAAGGAGGGTTCGCTATGGTATGGTCCTAACTGTGAATGGTATCTTTAAGAACGTCATAATATGTAAGGACTAGTGAATTGTCCAACGGACAAGTATCAAGGTTGATGAAGTCACGGAATATTTATACAATTGTAGAATATAGAATAGTAAGATCTCGATAACATATTTTAGGATACAGCTAAGGCTTATAGGGGATCTCAGCTACTCCCTACCATTATAAATCTCACCTGAATTCGTATATTATATTTGTGCTTTCTTGGGGTTAGGCCGATGGTGTGGCTGGGCAGACGTTTTGTGTTGTTGTCACGAAACTAGCTCTAAGGGTTTCTCCTAGTAACACTACGAAAACGTCATAAGTTATGTGCGCCTTCCTACATTTTCTAATCTTCTTGCGTCTATACTAAACTATGTTTATTTTAAGTGCGCAATTCTTTTAACTAAAAAATGCAATTAACTCTTGCCGGACTGAAATATTCCGTTGTTTTGTCACACCTGTAGCAACATACAGATGTGAGTCGTGGACTATCTCCCAGTCCTTAAGAAAGAGAATAATGGCTCTTGAGCTGAAATGCTATAGAAAGATTCTCAGAATATCTTGGACGAAAAAGAGGAGAAATACTGACATCTTGAAAGATCTGAACATCAAGGAAGATTGGCTAATAAACAGCATCCTGTCTCAGATGCTGAAATATTTTTGTCATGGGTACTACGATAAGTATATGAGGACAGTGTGCTGTTGACACATCGAGTGCCGATTGGTCTACAAACAATTCTACCATCAATGGCCGATACCCTACTGACTCGGAAAGGACCCTTTACATTCGTTTACAAACTGTAACCCAACCTAATTAAAAAGAGCACTAGGTAATTTCCAGTTGCCTGCGAAGGAAAGGCGAAGACGAAAATGCAACGGTCAACTATTGTCAGAAACTTGCCAAGATTAAAAACAGTAAACCTACCCATGCAGCATTTTAACTGGACGCTGTATAATGGATTTGAGTGGGTTTATTAAGTGGTCTATAGGCTGTTGGGCTTTGTTTGACTGGTGTATTAATGGCTTTGTTTGCTTGGTTAGTTATCTGACTGACAAGTAGTTTACTGAGTTGGTTTTTTGACTGGTAACTGGGTTATTTGTGGGACTGGAAGATTGGTTAGTGGGCTGATTGTTTGGCTGTTAAGTGGATTAATAGTTTGGTTGGTGGACTCCAAAAATAAGGTGTGATAAATGCAGAGATCAACACCGAAAGCAAAAAAGCTGGGAGCAACCCTCTTGGTGGAATTATGAGGTGGAAAAGGAGTGGACCGATAAGCATTGATCTGTGAAGATATGGCACAATGCCAAAAGAAACAGGGTCACAAAGCCTAGTCATATCCTAGATCGGGAAAGAGGCATGGTCACTAAAGTTGGGCGCTAATAAAACAAATTTTTGTTAAAGTGATCAAAGGTGAGAAGTGGGTACAGGTGTGCCAAAGAATTATCTGGACGGTCGGCCCCCTGATACCACTGTCGAAACCAACGCAAGGCGAAAGCTGAAACTAAGATTACCAGATTACCAAAGAATTAGCAAAGACAAGTCACTGAAATTGTTTTAGCGACTACATAAAAGTATGAACGGTGCTGTTAAAAATAGGAGTATTGCTGACCTCATCTGGCAGAGGACTGACAAAACTAGGGGCAAGGCCCCATTTGAACACTATTTACACCAGAGCAGCCAGACTGACTTGAATGGTCGCAATTTTGCCAAGAGGCGACCTCACTCAGATAGGTGTAGGTGCCAGAAAACTGTATAAGATGACACAGTGACTTTGGATGAGATAAAGGCTGTGTGCCAAACATCTATTTTCTACATCATACAATTAACACCGTCGGTTCTGTGGCTAAGTCGACGCAAACGCTTCGTAATGCCGGGTTTGATCCCAGCTGCGGGCCATGCGCCTTGCACTGGTTTCGACAGTGGTATCAGGGAGCCGACCATCCAGAAAGCAATGACAAACTACTGGACGTAAATTTGCCTAGAGAAACCACACAACAGCCAAAGGCTGCTGGGGTTGGTTCAACAAATAACACCAGAAGCCTGATGACATATTACAATCTTAATCATCAAGTGACTTGCCTACCGGCGTGGACGATCATACCTTTCCACAATCTGCAACTACATATATCAGTTTATGTATTGACACCTCTTCGTGCCTTGTCTTCTTCCGTCTCTCTTTCCAGTGGTAACATGTTCGTTTCCTTTTTCTCATAACATGACCCAAAAAACAAAAATGACTATCTCTTTCTGGATCTTTGTGATAAACTGACATCGGGCTCTCGACTCTTACAAAACAGCTATGTTGCTCTTTTTAGCTGTCCTAATATTTATAACTGGCTGTATATAGCATGCCAGAATTCTTTGCAGGTTGTTTGGACGACTAACAAGAATGCCTGGGTACTGTTTACCTACGTCTTGTTCCATCTGACCTACCACAGCGAGCCACATTGTACCGTTACAACGCGTATAGAGTGGTTATATACTGCTTTGTTTATGTTATTATTACTGTAGTATGCAACTGACGAGATACAACAAAATATGCCAGGCAATAAATGGTGTAATCAATTGTTTGTGTCTTCTTTGTTCAAATTACAAATATATGTCTAGCATCATATGTCCGATACATTACTGGCGTGGAAAGTGTCCGTTGCGTTTGTTTGCAAACTGTAACCTAGCCTAATATAAAGGACACCTGCTAATTTCCTGTTGTCTGAGAAGGAAAGGCGAAGAACTGGACACCCAGTCTCATATAGCATGGCATAGAAGGTGAGAATACCTAACTCTCCGATGTATCTGCAAAGGGAAAATTGTTTGTAACAGGATATTTCTTTTAAAGACAAAAAAATTATCATTGGTTGGCTACATGGCTGGTGTTTTCCTAATCGCAGCTCAGACGTCAGAGCAAATGGATCACCCCATAGTTGCTCCGTTCCCAGGAAACCACACGGGGACGACATTACTTTCTGAATCTACAGTCCACAATACAGACCACGTAGGCAGTAGAATAGCACTGCAAACGAAATCCGCAGCTCCGTGTCGTGCAATGCACACAACTCAGTGGCCTGGCGAAGCAACGATATCCTTGCATGCTTCATAGGCAGGAAAATGCATCGGCAAACTATCGTCAGAGTCAGAACTTTGCCACGACTAAAAAAAAAAAAAAGGAAACTTACTATACTCCATGTCGATAGGACGCTTGTTTGACTAGTAAGTAGATTAGTTAGTCAGTTACTGGATCTGTTGTTTGATAGTTGGGTTCTTTGTGGGACTGGTAGGTAGGTTATAGAGCTAGCTAATTGGTTGGTAAATGGATTACTGTTAGTTATTTGATTCAAACATACTTTCCGCCAGAGTTTATAGCTGGTGAACGCGAAGAAGAAGAAGAAGAAGAAGAAGAAGAAGAAAAAGAAGAAGAAGAAGAAGAAGAAGAAGAAGAAGAAGAAGAAGAAGAAGAAGAAGAAGAAGAAGAAGAAGAAGAAGAAGAAGAAGAAGAAGAAGAAATAATATGAGCTAGAAAAAAGTAGATCTGTCTTTCTATAGTTATTGCATGGGTACATACATTCATGTCCTGGTTTCATGCTGTCAGTATCTGAGACGATATAGTGGATTTAAAAACGAGCTGGGAAAAAGTGTAACGTTCTTGTGCCATTTATATGTCAAGCAGTCGATTCTTCTTTTTGTTTTCAATTCTGTGCAGTCGTGTGTGTGTGGTGTGTGTGTGTGGTGTGGTGTGTGTGTGTGGTGTGTGTGTGGTGTGTGTGTGGGTGGTGTGTGTGGGTGGTGATGGTGTGGGTGGTGTGTGTGTGGGTGGTGTGTGGGTGGTGTGTGTGTGGGTGGTGTGTGGTGTGTGTGTGTGTGTGTGGAATCAAGTTTACTATTAGCCCTTTATCGATATTTGCCAGAACGTTATCCTTGGCCATAGCAACGACTCTCTTTTGTTCTAGTCGTATGCAGCCTTCCCAGGCACACTGACAGGTAGTTCAACATCTTGAACACGGAGCGAGGAATGCTGGAAACGACACACAGCTGATAAAATATACAATGTTTGTTGGTTCAAACAACTGTTTCATCTGTCAATGCACTGGAGGTATACACGTCTAGGGTAATCCAAAAGTACACATACAAAGCATTAGTGAATTTACTTCACCTTCCACGGGAGGACACAATTACGCACTTCCAAACGTAGACACTTGAAGATTTACAACTACTCAAACAAACAGAAAACGACGTTAGGCCATTTCTCCTGACATGTCAGACTAAACCAGATGGCCAGAATTTCATGCGATTCATAGGCAATGCTTGAGCAGAAATTCCCTTGCTTGTAGATTCATTCAGCTTTCAATCATTCAGGGCCGTCAGACACTGTCCAAGGATCGAAAACAAGACTCGATCTTCTAGATTATTCCCAGCTGAAATAATCTGCAACGTTCTCCAACGTTCCACACCTGATTCATGATTTCTCTTGACTGTCACACTTTACGCAAATTCGCACACCCAACCCGAGTTATTCATTACTCGACTCATACATTATACTTCGAACTGAATACCATTCAACCAAATTCAAGCATATATGTTCAGTTATTAACCTAATGTCTAAATGAAAACTCTTACCATATGCTGCAGACAAGAATCACAATCCTGTATGAAGCCCTGGGTAGAGCTAAGAGTCACAGACTGAACAGAGGAAGGTCTTTGATGGCGCAAGCAGAAAACACAATTGGACATGTGTGCAAACTTGATAAATTTGGGCGAGGAGAGGAGTGGGTCAAGGTGTCCGAGCAAGTTTCAGACTTGTGTAGCTGGTGCTGCAGAATCATAAGTTCAACAGATGATTCATGACAATTCCTGCCCAAAGTAATGTGATTATCTATACAGATGGCTCTGTGTTGAGAGGCAGATGAAGTGCATGGGGGTTCATAACAAAAGCGAACGGACGTCACTTAGTGGTTCGTTTAGTGCAACAAAGCCTTGCATATGATACAACATTCTAGTTTGTAAATGTAGGTGGAAGCAGTCACTGCTGCCTTCCGCCAGCTGGAGAATCAGCTGTACACACATGCCGTGATTGTAACTGACTCACAGAGCATGTTAAGAAAGGTGGAGAGAAGCATGCTCCGTGCAGAGTGGCAAGCATCACTTCAGAGGTCTAAGCTATATAGCATCCTGTGGATATATTCTCCAGCTAACGCCGATGTGTTAGGATATGATCAGGCAGATAGACTGGCTGGCTCTGCACAACTTGATGGTGAACTGATGTATGACAAGCTAGATATTTTGAGGGCCATTTGGGAGAGAGCAAACAGTGCGGAGGCACAGATTGTTGTTGTTATGTTGTTGTTATCGATCCAGCGGCGCATGAGCTTTCGCCCTTTGGCCCAATGCCATGTAGTGGAATTTGCATGTTTTCACAAGCTGTTCTTTTCCTCCGTACAAGGTGTTCCACTTGTCTGGTCTCGGAGGGAGGGGAGGCACAGATAGATCATTACGGTCTGAGGAGAATGGCGCTGCAAGGAGTTACCAGAGCACGTGGCTCAACACTCAGGGGAAGGACAAGACTGATATTCATTTAGACAGTTACTGGTGCCATTGGAATTGGAACTCTAGCTTGCTGGTGAAGATAGGGACAGAGCGCTTATGGGAGTTTTCCCGAGTTCTGTGATGTCAATTCCTAATTCAACATTCTAAAAAAGACCATTAATTAACACAATGGGAAAATGACTCGTTACAGAGCCATCCTTACCTCCTTAATCTACTGGTTTCCAATTTTAGTGCTTGTTTTCTGATTCTCTGTCTGCTCTATCTTCTTTATCCCATAACTGTTGATGCCAGCAATAGTCGAGACATGTATAGTGATTTTCACTATTCGGCCGAATACGAATAGCTAGACCAACTATTCGGCCGAATACGAATACGAATACGAATAGTGAATCATCATCATTAGGTGCTTTGCCAACTGGTGTGGGCGATCATGCCTCTCCACAATCTGCGATCTCCTGCAGCATGTATTAGTTCGTGTGCTGACACACCTCCATGCCATGCAACAGGACTGTCAAGAATCTTCTCTCGTTGTCTTCCTCTATCCCTCATTCCACAGATCTTTCCAGTGGTCACCACATGTTCCACTTTCCCTCTTCTCATAACATGGCCGACAAATGACGACTGTTTCCTTCTGATGTCTGTGAGTAGTTGTCTTCGGGCTCCCGCCTCTTTCAAAACCTCTTGGTTGCTTTTTTTTTTGGGGGGGGGGGGGGGGGGGGGGGGGGGCTGTCAAGGGTATTTTAAGCATTGTTCTGTAAAACCACATCTCTGAGACCTCTAGAAATTGTTTGGCTTGCCTACCGATTGTCCAGGACTCACAGCCATATGTTAAAACTAGATGTATGTAGCAAGCACGAATTCTTTTTCTCACGTTCAATGACAAAGAAATATTGCATAAGATGTTCGTCATTTTATAAAATGCAGTTTTTGCCTGTCTTATTCTGTTTCTTTTTTCAGTAATGCATCTTCTAACTGATGTAATCCATGTACCCAGATACTTACATTTCTGTACTTTCCCTAAAATAAAACCATTGATTTTTATTACACATTTATGAATAATTATTTTCTCTGATGCCACCATTACTTCTGTCTTCCCACTATTCAAACTGAGGCCCATTGTTCTACTTTCGAATAGTGTATAAAATAGATCAATTTAAAAAAAAAAAAACATCCATAATGTAAAATGTACTTTGAAATTGTACTTCACAAAATTTAGTACAGAAAAGTAAACATTTAAAAACATATCATGTTTTGCAACCTTCAGCCATTCAGTCTGTGGTAACTAAAACCTAGGAATGAAAGTATTCTTAGTTTAATATTAAGTATCTAAACTTGCAAATTGTAACTGACAGCTTAGTTAATCCACGAAAGCGGCATTAGCTTTTGAAAAAATAAATCGTTCCATGTTGTCAGCATTAAGGCAGCTTCTCGTCTCACTGAAGGTATTTCCAGCTGTACTAAACAAACGTTCACTTGATGCTGGGGGATGTCTGTACACACAGCACTAACTGCAGCTACTTGCTGGGGGATGTCTGTACACACAGCACTAACTGCAGCTACTTGCTGGGGATGTCTGTACACACAGCACTAACTGCCGCTACTTGCTGGGGGATGTCTGTACACACAGCACTAACTGCTGCTACTTGCTGGGGATGTCTGTACACACAGCACTAACTGCTGCTACTTGCTTGGGATGTCTGTACACACAGCACAAACTGCTGCTATGCTGGGGGATGTCTGTACACACACTGGGGACTACTAACTGCAGCTACTTGCTGGGGGATGTCTATACACACAGTACAAACTGCTGCTACTTGCTGGGGGATGTCTGTACACACAGTACAAACTGCTGCTACTTGCTATGGGATGTCTGTACACACAGTACAAACTGCAGCTACTTGCTGGGGATGTCTGTACACAGAGTACAAACTGCTGCTACTTGCTGGGGGATGTCTGTACACACAGTACAAACTGCTGCTACTTGCTGGGGGATATCTGTACACACAGCACTAACTGCTGCTACTTGCTGGGGGATGTCTGTACACGCAGCACAAACTGCTGCTACTTGCTGGGGGATGTCTGTACACACAGTACTACAGCACTAACTGCTGCTACTTGCTGGGGATGTCTGTACACACAGCACTAACTGCTGCTACTTGCTGGGGGATGTCTGTACACACAGTACAAACTGCTGCTACTTGCTGGGGGATGTCTGTACACACAGCACTAACTGCAGCTACTTGCTGGGGGATGTCTGTACACACAGCACTAACTGCTGCTACTTGCTGGGGGATGTCTGTACACACAGCACTAACTGCTGCTACTTGCTGGGGGATGTCTGTACACACAGCACAAACTGCAGCTACTTGCTGGGGGATGTCTGTACACACAGCACTAACTGCTGCTACTTGCTGGGGGATGTCTAAACACACAGTACAAACTGCTGCTACTTGCTGGGGGATGTCTGTACACACAGCACTAACTGCTGCTACTTGCTGGGGGATGTCTGTACACACAGTACAAACTGCTGCTACTTGCTGGGGGATGTCTGTACACACAGCACTAACTGCAGCTACTTGCTGGGGGATGTCTGTACATACAGTACAAACTGCTGCTACTTGCGGGGGATGTCTGTACACACAGCACTAACTGCGGCTACTTGCTGGGGGACTACTGTACACATAGTACAAACTGCAGCTACTTGCTGGGGATGTCTGTACACACTGCACTAAATGCTGCTACTTGCTGGGGATGTCTATACACATAGCACTAACTGCTGCTTCTTGCTAATGAATGTCTGTACACACAACACTAACTACGGCTACTTGCTGGGGGATATCTGTACACACAGCACTAAGCGCAGTTACTTGCTGGGGGATGTCTGTACGCACAGCACTAACTACCGCTACTTGCTGGGGGATGTCTGTACACACAGCAGTAACTTCCATTACTTGCTAGGGGATGTCTGTACACACAGCACTATCTGCAGCTACTTGCTGGGGGATGTCTGTACACACAGCACTAACTGCTGCTACTTGCTGGGGGATGTCTGTACACACAGCACTAACTGCCGCTACTTGCTGGGGGATGTCTGTACACACAGTACAAACTGCTGCTACTTGCTGGGGGATGTCTGTACACACAGCACTAACTGCTGCTACTTGCTGGGGGATGTCTGTACACACAGCACTAACTGCAGCTACTTGCTGGGGGATGTCTGTACACACAGTACAAACTGCTGCTACTTGCTGGGGGATGTCTGTACACACAGTACAAACTGCTGCTACTTGCTGTGGGATGTCTGTACACACAGTGCACTAACTGCTGCTACTTGCTGGGGGATGTCTGTACACACAGCACTAACTGCTGCTTCTTGCTGGGGGATGTCTGTACACACAGCACTAACTACCGCTACTTGCTGGGGGATGTCTGTACACACAGCACTAACTGCAGCTACTTGCTGGGGGATGTCTGTACACACAGCACTAACTGCCGCTACTTGCTGGGGGATGTCTGTACACACAGTACAAACTGCTACTTGCTGTGGGATGTCTATACACACAGTACAAACTGCTGCTACTTGCTATGGAATGCCTGTACACACAGTACAAACTGCTGCTACTTGCTGGGGGATGTCTGTACACACAGCACTAACTACTGATACTTGCTGGGGGATGTCTGTACACACAGCACTAACTGCCGCTACTTACTGCGGGATGTCCGTACACACAGTACAAACTGCTGCTACTTGCTGGGGGATATCTGTACACACAGCACTAACTGCTGCTACTTGCTGGGGGATGTCTGTACACGCAGCACTAACTGCCGCTACTTGCTTGGGGATGTCTGTACACACAGTACAACGTGCTGCTACTTGCGGGGGATGTCTGTACACACAGTACAAATTGCTGCTACTTGCTCGGGGATGTCTGTACACACAGCACTAACTGCTGCTACTTGCTGGGGGATGTCTGTACACACAGCACTAAATGCTTCTACTTGCTGGGGGATGTCTATACACGCAGCACTAACTGTCGCTACTTGCTTGTGGATGTCTGTACACACAGTACAAACTCTGCTACTTGCGGGGGATGTCTGTTCACACAGCACTAACTGCTGCTTCTCGCTAGGGAATGTTTGTACACACAGTACTAACTGCAGCTTCTTGCTGGGGAATGTCTGTAAACACAGCACTAACTGCAGCTACTTGCTGGGGGATGTCTGTTAACACAGCACTAACTGTCGCTACTTGCGGGGAATGTCTGTACACACAGCACTAACTGCTGCTTCTTTCTAGGAAATATTTGTACACACAGCACTAACTGCAGCTTTTTGCTGGGGAATATCTGCACTGTATTGTCACCTTCACCCACCCCACTCTTTACACAGCCGCCCTGCTGCCCCCAATCTCCAACAAAAACGCCCGTTTTTGTCTTATTTCTCCAGTATATAAAATTGAATTCGACACCAAGCGCCCGTGAGTAGTAGTGGCGGTTGAGTCAACGCTTGAGCGGCGAGTCACGCGAGAGCTGCCTGGTACACTCACTCACAACAGTAGGCAAGGGAGGGGGAATTATGGAACTATGGCGTGAGAGGTTTTAAGGGGGACCCTTATGCTTGCCCCCTGTCTAAACACGGTATGCTTGCTTACAGGAGGATTTCCTGTTGTTGTCTACCGGGTCATTTAATTAAATGACATTATATAAGCCACTGGAGCATTGGGTACAGCAGGCTAGACTCACAGTTTATAGACAAATCGGCTTTCAATGGGGGATGTGGTCAACGTCACGCAAGCCGCATTTACTTCCCCGGATACAACCTAGAACCCATTTTAGGCTGAGTCGACCAAGAACAATTTTTTAAAGGCGCCTCGATGCGGATTCGAACCCAAGACATTCAGGCACGTAAGTAGGCAATCGTCTAGGCATGAAGCTACTGCGGCTCCCTCTGTCTCATGTACTGTCAATGATTTCGGATGCACATGCTCTTCCATGCTATTATGAAGAAGCGGTTCAAACTCTTCTCACTCGGTCTGCCTTTGGTAGCCTTCCTGTTGTCGTGAAACATTCTAGAATATCCAACTTCTTGTGTGGTGCCCAAAGAATGTCATTATCTGATGCCAGTTATCAATCTCAGTGTGTGTTCACTGTTTTCAAGACATGTTTATCAGGTTTTCATCCGTCCGTTGATGCTTATTCGCATCAATCTTCTTTTTAACGACCAGCATCTTAACAACTTCCACAGAGTTTTTAACCAGTCCAATAATAGATCATGATTCACTTCCACACTATATAGCTGTGAAGGACTTTATTTCTTATCTAGTTATAATTATTATCATTACGTCCTTTTAAGGACGAACTTTTCTGTTCTTTGAAGCCCCACCCTGGCTTTTGCAGGGGCCGCAATATAGGCAGGCCATAAATATGGCCAATTGTCTGAACGCGGTTTCTGGGACCTCTCCATGGTGATCCTCATCCACATGGTGGCACTTTGTGTCATCGGGTGTTTATCGCTTGTGTGATGTCCTGGTGGGGTAGAAAGTCAGTCAGTCATTTCTCATCTGAACTGACTCAGACTGTGGTAGGAGGCATGACCTTTGAACCCCGTGTGTCAGCAACTTTCTACTGTTCGTTCAGTTGTCTGTCATGTCTTCAACAATATGCTGAACCAGTGGTTCCCAAACTTTGCGCCTTGGGAAGCCGCGATTTCTTCAGAGGGACGCTGCGAAATATTGTAAAAGCTTCATAATTTATTTAACCAAAACACGAATAGTCAAACTTTTACTTAGGTTAGGGCACCGTGGAAATATTTAAATTGAAAAAGGCACCGCGACCAAGAAAAGTTTGGGAAAGACTGTGCTAAACCTTTTCACTCAAGTCAGTCAATGCTTAAGAATAAGGGTTTCAATTAGGGCGCTACTACTGCCATCACGTGCCCAACGTGTCCAGACTCAGGTGACTTGCTAAACTCGGAGATCTCCAAGATGATACGGGGTTTCTGGGTTTTGTGCATGACGTGTTTGTTTGTTGTTGTTTTAGTATCCAGAAGCCATGAGTTGTTAAACCTTAGGCTCGGTATTATAGATATCGTAACCTTTCGGCCTTGATTCCATTGTAAATACCGTAAATCTGGGAGAAAATGTGGCTTTCCTGCCTACCCCCGGAATTGAACCCGGACCACAAGGAGTACGTCACCCGGTCTCCGCGAAATCTGGTTTAGCCAATTCCGCTAGAGAGCCGGGCGTGCATGACGTGTAGGATTCTCGTCCTTAAGGTGTTAATCCCACAGACTGCAATCTTGGAGGCAACAAACTGCCTAACTATCTAATACTGCAATTGAGTCTATGTTCTATCAGATTTCATATCCAGATAAACATTCTGTGCTAATTATTTGCCAGACTGACGAAACTAAAATCAGGTTCCAAGTGACAGTCAAGTGACCAGAGGCTTTTTTTATTCAATGGCAGAACCCCCACACACACATATACACAACACCTTCGACCTCCAGACACCCACTTAGCTCCAAAAGTACACAGATGTCGTAAACAAATACACGACTTACCGGTTTTGTTTCAAATATCCGCGGTACAAACTAAAAACGAATATAAAAATGGATCTTCAGTGTTACTCTCGGTCGAGTGTGCTACCTTGGTGCAACAATAACTATTAAAAAAAATTCTGCTCAGAAAAAGAAAACAAAAATAATGGGAAATAAAGCTGGTCACAGCTGATCCAGTGACTATTCGGGTGTCAGAAATTCAAGGCCACTACCCCGACCCTCAAACATACACTCACATACGCGCGCGCCAAACAGATACTAGCTAAAGAATTTAATTATAGCATGAGTACCACACACGTTCCGTCAAGACAGTTGAACTGATTGAATAATGGTCGGATTGAAGAATTGACTGACTTAACCTGTGATGGTTTGTACCAGTTCAAATCATGAGATCAAGAGATGGCAAAACGGTCAAAAGACGGACGAGACTGGCGGGCGGACAGACGTACGGACTGACTGACCGACAGACAAGTAGACAGACAGGCGGACGAACAAACGGACAGACAGACAGTTAGACAGACAGACGGACGGACAAACGGACTGACAGACAGATAGAAAATGTGTCTGCAGATCGATAGATGGATGTTCGTTCAGGCGGGTGCACAGACAGATGGATACAACATGCAACAGAAACACAAGAGCCTTCTCAGACATCCGAGTGTTGGCGATATTACTGACTGACTTGGAACGCCAAACTCAGGCTCTGGTACAAGACTAAAGTTCGGATGTGGACGAACAACCAGAGCGTTCCATCGTCGTCATCTCAAGTCAAGAGTCAAGTCTGCATTCCGTGAGGGATCAACATCTTCGTGTGGCGGAGTTCCCGTATCTGAGATTCTTCATGCTCACAAGTTCAGCCAATGTTGTTGGATGCACGAGAAAAGTCTTCCACGTAAGACTATTCTGAATCTGAGGAGCAAGCGAAGCGAAGTCAGTAGTGGTTCCAACATTGTAGACTTCCCAAGAGTATGAAAGCAGCGTGGTGAGGAGATTGTAACATTACCCAAGGTTGTTTACACGGTCCTTTTAAGGGCCACCCTAAATCTTTTAACCTTTTTTGGTTTTATACAAATTCAAATTTATTTTTAAAAAAAATGAAAAAAAAAAATATAAAAAAGAGAAAGAAATATAGAAAGAAAGAAAAGAAAGAAAGAAAGAAAGAAAGAAAGAAAGAAAGAAAGAAAGAAAGAAAGAAAGAAAGAAAGAAAGAAAGAAAGAAAGAAAGAAAGAAAGAAAGAAAGAAAGAAAGAAAGAAAGAAAGAAAGAAAGAAAGAAAGAAAGAGAAAGAAAGAAAGAAAGAAAGAAAGAAAGAAAGAAGAAAAGAAAGAAAGAAAGAAAGAAAGAAAGAAAGAAAGAAAGAAAGAAAGAAAGAAAGAAAGAAAGAAAGAAAGAAAGAAAGAAAGAAAGAAATGTAGAATAATGTTCCATTTATCTTTTTCTTGTTATTGCTTTAAGTCAGTTTCATGCATAGCAAATTTTATGAAAGAATGGAAAAAATAGAAAGGGAAAAAAGGAAAGAAAGAAAGAAAAAAAAGAAAGAAAGAAAGAAAGAAAGAAAGAAAGAAAGAAAGAAAGAAAGAAAGAAAGAAAGAAAGAAAGAAAGAAAGAAAGAAAGAAAGAAAGAAAGAAAGAAAGAAAGAAAGAAAGAAAGAAAGAAATGTAGAATAATGTTCCATTTATCTTTTTCTTGTTATTGCTTTATGTCAGTTTCATGCATAGCAAATTTTATGATATATAGAAAAATAATATAAGCGAATACGAAAGAATTACACAAACCATATTTAACGAAAGCTTAGACTATTCAAAAGTTGCAATATATCCTTGTCATTGAGAGTTAGAAAAATAATTCTTGCTTGCTACATACATCCAGTTTTAACATATGGTTGTGAATCCAGGACAATCGGTAGGCAGGCCAAACAATTTCTTGAGGCCTCAGATGTCGTTTTACAGAAGAATGCCAAAAAGAGCAACCAACAGGTTTTGAAAGAGGTGGGAGCCCGAAGACAACTAATCACAGTCATCATTTTTCGGCTATCTTATGAGATGAGGGAAAATAGAACATGTTGTGACCACTGGAAAGATCTGTGGAAAGAGGGATAGAGGAAGACAACGAGAGAAGATTCTTGATAGTTTTGTTGCGTGGCATGGAGGTATGTCGGCACACGAACTGATACATGCTGCAAAAGATCGCAGATTGTGGAGAGGCATGATCGCCCACGCCAGTCGACAAGGAACCTGATGATGATGATTCTATAAAAAAAAGTTAATTGATTCGCCCCGCCCCCTTTTTTCTCCCACACCATAACAATCTCAATGCTCTTGTGTATATCAACATCTAGCGAGCTTCAAATACATTTTTTTTTAATATTACGAAATTACTTGTTCACTATCCAAACAAGAAGTTGACTACATATTCTTTAATCTTTTTCTGATTTACAACGTCCTCAAATGGTTCACTAATGACATTTTTATGAAGATTACTGGTGATCGTAGCTAGCGGTTCGGTTATCGTGCTTTGTGTGACATTCTCTGCAAAGGTAGGCCGTTCTGTAGTGAGAAAGTGAGACTGTGGGGTAAAACCCAGTGTAGCGAGGCAGAAACTCTCGACTTTAACATGTAATTGCCCGCATTTCAACTGTTAGACACATGTCTTCTTCTCAGCTGTCTTCATCTCATCTGTCTTCACCTCAGCTTTCTTCACCTCAGCTTTCTTCATCTCAGCTTTCTTCATCTCAGCTGTCTTCATCTCAGCTGTCTTCATCTCAGCTTTATTCATCTCAGCTTTCTTCATCTCAGCTTTCTTCATCTCAGCTTTCTTCATCTCAGCTGTCTTCATCTCAGCTGTCTTCATCTCAGCTTTATTCATCTCAGCTTTATTCATCTCAGCTGTCTTCACCTCATCTTTCCTTATCTCAGCTGTCTTCATCTCAGATGTCTTCATCTCAGCTTTATTCATCTCAGCTTTATTCATCTCAGCTGTCTTCACCTCATCTTTCCTTATCTCAGCTGTCTTCATCTCAGCTTTATTCATTTAGCTGTCTTCATCTCATCTTTCCTTATCTCAGCTGTCTTCATCTCATCTTTCCTTATCTCAGCTGTCTTCATATCAGCTTTCTTCATTTAAGCTGTCTTCATCTCAGCTTTCCTTATCTCAGATGTCTTCATCTCAGCTGTCTTCATCTCAGGTTTCCTTATCCGTTCTGTAGTGAGAAAGTGAGACTGTGGGGTAAAACCCAGTGTAGCGAGGCAGAAACTCTCGACTTTAACATGTAATCGCCCGCATTTCAACTGTTAGACACATGTCTTCATCTCAGCTGTCTTCATCTCAAATGTCTTCATCTCAAATGTCTTCATCTCAGATGTCTTCATCTAAGCTGTCTTCTCATCTGTCTTCATCTCATCTGTCTTCATCTAAGCTGTCTTCTCATCTGTCTTCATCTCATCTGTCTTCATCTCAGCTCTCTTCTCATCTGTCTTCATCTCAGCTGTCTTCTCATCTGTCTTCTTCTCATCTGTCTTCTTCTCATCTGTCTTCTTCTCATCTGTCTTCATCTCAGATGTCTTTATCTCAGCTGTCTTCATCTCAGCTGTCTTCATCTCAGCCGTCTTCATCTCAGCTTTATTCATCTCAGCTGTGTTCATTTCAGCTGTCTTCATCTCAGCTGTCTTCATCTCAGCTTTATTCATCTCAACTGTCTTCACCTCATCTTTCCTTATCTCAGCTTTATTCATCTCAGCTGTCTTCATCTCATCTTTCCTTATCTCATCTGTCTTCATCTCATCTTTCCTTATCTCAGCTGTCTTCATATCAGCTGTCTTCATCACAGCTTTCTTCATTTCAGCTGTCTTCATTCCCTGGACAACTATAGCGTGTGCATGAACATCAGCAGCTAGACTCAGGGATGTGCCGACTTCACAAGACAGGGCCTGGTTGGACTCGGAACAGTTCAACATCAGCCAGACTTAGGGATGTGCCGACGTCACCAGACAAAGCCTGGTTGGACTCGAACAGTTCAACATCAGCCAGACTCAGGGATGTGCCGACTTCACCAGACAGGGCATGGTTGGACTCGAACAGTTCAACATCAGCCAGACTCAGGGATGTGCCGACTTCACAAGACAGGGCCTGGTTGGACTCGAACAGTTCAACATCAGCCAGACTCAGGAATGTGCCGACTTCACCAGACAGGGCCTGGTTTGACTCGAACAGTTCAACATCAGCCAGACTCAGGAATGTGCCGACTTCACCAGACAGGGCCTGGTTTGACTCGAACAGTTCAACATCAGCCAGACTCAGGAATGTGCCGACTTCACCAGACAGGGCCTGGTTGGACTCGAACAGTTCAGGCGGAAACATAACGCATACTGTGGAAATAGTTAAGTTCCCATCTGTACAGCTCGCATCCACAGTGATTGATCCTCTATCGGTGTCTGCAGGTACACTCTGCTCCTTTTTGTTTTGTTTTGTTTGTTATGCAGCGATTTCGAAAAACTAGATTTTAATCTTTTCTCTCTCTCTTTTTTAAGAATTATATATTTTAATATTGCCCGCAGCACATTGACGCAAAGCTGTACCATCTTCCATTCTGATTAACTACCCCAACTCACTATTCTTTCTGCATCTGCCTTTCTAACCCTCAATGGAGCATAGGCCCTCAGTCAACTCACGCCAAGTCGTTCTATCCGGTTCTATCACCTGCAGCTCTCCCCATGTCCTCCTCATCTAGTTCACTTTTCCGTGTGTGTGTTATAGTGTTTTTTTTTTTTTTTTTTTTTTTTTTGGGGGGGGGGGGTCCTTTATTCCTGTGTCCCTGAGGGTTCCAGTACAAGGACATTCTAGTTATATTGTTCTCCGGTTTTCACAACGTGTGCCACACTAAACGCCAGCGTCTTTTCTTCACCTCTTGGTCCACTGGAACTTTTTTAGTTCTCTCCCAAAGCTCTACAATAGTGATTCTTTCTTACTATAAAATTCTCTCCATTTTGAGCAGACACCAATTAATAGATGTTTGTAGTTTAATAGTAACTGTTTTAGCTGTTCTCCATGATTCCGCTCCATACAACAGTACTGATTTGACATCAAAATTAAAAAATTGTTAGTTCAGTATAAGTTTTAATTTATGTTGACTATACTGGCCCAGTTTTCAACATTATACTTACAGTTGTATGGAACTAACGGAGAACTTTTACAGTCATTTTCCACACCTTCTGACATACTAGGCATATATGGCTAGACTTCTCTTTTAAAAACCAATCGGCAACTGGTAGATGATGTGGTAAGCATCACGTCGTCCGCTTTAGGGTCATTTTTAAAAGAAAAAAAATTCCGTATCTTCTTGACCCGAACCTACCGATCCGCAAGCAAGCGTCTAGCCGCTTCACCACGGCGACTCCCTTTGCTGCTTATGCCGCCTCCTTACGGTGCCGCCTGATGCCGCTGCTTATCTTATCGTAGCACGGCACGGCCCTGATTTGATCACAAGAACTTGTCGGTCGGTGTCAATCAGAAAGTTATTGCAAGAAGAAGAAAAAACCCAGCTCTGTGTCTCTCGATCAAACACTTCGCACCAACCAACCCAACCCCACCTCCCCACTTTCTCTCGCTTCCCCCCACCTCTCTCTATCTTTTACCTCTCTCCCTTTATCTCCATCTCTCTCTCTCTCTCTCTCTCTCTCTCTCTCTCTCTCTCTCTCTCTCTCTCGCACACATTCTTCCCTTTCTGTATCAGTCTGTCCATCCTGTCTTCGTTATCTCTCATTCTTCACGTTCACCCACCTTCTTTTTGTCTCTCTCACCTGAACCTTGCCTGCGCTATCTAACTCATCCCTGTTTCTCATTCCCAAACCGCATGTCCGATGTGTGTCTGTGTATACTCATCTCCCTATCTCATTTCTACCTGTCTACTTCTGCCCCGTCTGATATACCTGCACGTTTGATCGTCTTTTCTGTCTATTCATCTGCATTGTCCTTTCATTCTTACTTTTTAGCTACATGAATGATTGTCTCTTATGTCTATAAATCTGCATTGTCCTCTCATTCTTACTTTTTAGCTACATGAATGATTGTCTCGTATGTCTATAAATCTGCATTGTCCTCTCATTCTTACTTTTTAGCTACATGAATGATTGTCTCGTATGTCTATAAAACTGCATTTTCTTCTCATTCTTACTTTTTAGCTTCACGAATAATTGTCTCGTATGTCTATAAATCTGCATTGTCCTCTCATTCTTACTTTTTAGCTACATGAATGATTGTCTCGTGTGTCTATAAATCTGCATTGTCCTCTCATTCTTACTTTTTAGCTACATGAATGATTGTCTTGTATGTCTATAAATCTGCATTGTCCTCTCATTCTTACTTTTTAGCTTCATGAATGATTGTCTTGTATGTCTATAAATCTGCATTGTCCTCTCATTCTTACTTTTTAGCTACATGTATGATTGTCTCGTATGTCCATAAATCTGCATTGTCCTCTCATTCTTACTTTTTAGCTACATGAATGATTGTCTTGTGTGTCTATAAATCTACGTCTGCCTGTCTCTTTGTGTGTCCGTTTGACTGATTGCTTCTTCTGACTATAAATCTAAGTATAAGTCTCTGTGTCTGTCTGTGGGCATGAAGGATTTTCTCTTTCGTATCAAAAAAAAAAAAAAAAAAATATGGGACGCTCTGCCCACATGCCCGATGCGCCGAAAGGCGTGAAAAGGGAACTTTACTTACTTATATAAACACACATGTCTGTGTGTCACTGTGTCTGTTTCTGTATCTATATGTCTGCCTGCACGATCAGTGGTCTCTTCTATCTCTAAAATCTACACCTACCGCTCTCATGTGAACACACATACTCAAGTTAAAGAAAACCGTTACGATAAGAACGGAACTAGCCACACGTAACACAGAACTGCTAACAACTATCCACATTTACACCCTGCAGACAACGGCCAGACAGCCAGCCAGTGTGTTCAGAGCTTCCAGAAATGTTCCAGTCCATTCAACAGCACGTTCTTCCCGGGTCTTTGTCGTGAAATGATAGCCATTACGCATCGGTCTGTAAGGCTGATAACCTGACTTACCTGTAATCTGCACAAAATTCAAACTTGGACTCGCCCAGAAATATATAGTCCCTTATATCTATATATATAGGCCTTTATTGGACAACATTATTATGTCTACACTTTCTGGTTGCTTTAACTAACCTCCATTTTTAAATGTATATCTCTTGGAGATATATTAAGGGAGTTATTTGAGGTTTCTTGGAAACCGATTTACTCCTTGCCCAAGTATACAAGGGACTTCTTTTGTTACCAACGCCTGAAGTGTCTAAGTGACGCTATTCTCCTTGCCAGCTTCTCAAGAGTCCAGATGTGTTAATCTGTGCCTGTATAAATTTCACTTTTCAAGGCAATCTGGAATGTCTCAGTCTTTACATATGCTTGGGATGTATCTTTTGTGAAGAGCTGGCAAAAGATTCACGGTCCAACCAACATCCACCAACCATCAAACCACCAGAAACAAACTGTTACCCACCAGCTAACACCTGTGAAGGTTCCTGACATCTCCAACATGTGGGAGATGGTACCTCAAACAGCTACCAGTGCTAGAGCTTAGTGTGGCTCAAAGACATTGTGTGTCCTTACTGGTGATAGAGACGTGCTAAGTACCAGTACAGTGCTGTGCCCTCCATGGTGAGGTACTCTCTGACTATTTGATCCAGCGGAGCAGAATTTCCAGAATCAAAGACAGTCGAATCATCCGGAGCTGAAGGAGGCATCATAGACAGAAAGGACATAAGTCTGATGCTTCGCATGATGTTGTGTTCCTCACAGCTCCTTGTGTCCAATGATGACATATAGTCACCTCCAGAACCGGCTGTCTGCATAGCTTCCTTAGAATCTAGACATTATTGCTGAGATTCTTTTACTGATAGCTGGAATTCACTTCAATTGTTTTTGTACAGATAGTATACTAAATACATGCATTCATTTTCATGGCTGACTTAGGTTTCTCTATGTCACCTTCTTAAGTGTTTAGCAGTTGTATGTGTATGTATCTTCATTATATGTGTTAACATGGTTATGATAATGAACTATCATAACCTGGGGGCTTTCTTTAGTAAGTAGTGGGGGTGTCCAGCCAAGTGTGCCTAGAAATATTGTATTTATATACTGATATATTTTGTAGTGCCAATACTTGAGTTGCCCTACTCCAGAGATAAGTTGATCGTATATTGGCCACGGGGAATCCCTTAGACCAATACGAGCCAAACGACTCAACATAATTATCTCTGAGTGCTGTTGGTTCTGAAGGAGGAATCCTTACATTAGGCACGCGACAGGAGTGATATGTGACAGTCTTCACACAGCAAACCTCACCGCCATTTGCAAGTAAGCTGTCGCCTAGTCGTGTGGGCACTGTTGACTGCCAACGGTCATTTTTATCTTTACATCTTTCACAAAGGTTGTCAATTGAGACGAGAAAGAGAACTAGTAAAAGCTATATTAATCCTATCCTGATATATGAAAGCAAATCAAAGTTGGTCGATTCGAGTAAAATTATTTGGAAGCTGCGGAGATGTAGTTTTATAGACGAATGATGAGAATGCCCTGGACTGATAACAAAGAGTGCTGACGTCCAAAGAAAACTAACTCACGGAGAGAACTGATAACTCACATCAGAAAGAAACAATTTAAATTCTTTGGTCACGTCCAGAGAAGTAGAAATCATAAGTACATCGTGACGGTTGGAAAGTTGTAGAGGCTGGGGAGAGGTTGAGAGAAAAGATTCTGGGTAGTCTGATATCACGGCATGGAGGATTATTTGTGTCAGAGTTGATTAAAACTACTCGAAGGGGGAAACTCTGAATAGACTTGACTACCAACGCCAAACGACATGGACTTTAAGAAGATCCTTCACGAGCCATACAAACTTACCCACCGAAAACTTATCTTGTTATACTTAGTCAAACGTGTAATTGTTGCTGCATTCTCAAGGCCTAGCCGAAGGTTTATACTTAGGAATCTCGTGTATTTAAGCCGTGTATTGTGTAACTCCTCCACAGTTCTCTGGCCACATATGCTTCCTGTGTGTCCAGACTCAGTCAACAGTTTGGACAAATGATCCGGTCAGTGCAGACACTGAACGCCCAGTTTGCTCCCAAATGTAACCCTGGTCAGTTATGTTTACCCCAATATTTTAAATTACGTTCTATGTTTGTCCTGTCGCGTCTATTCTATAGCCATAATAATACTAGAATAATATAGTTTTAGTGACGGCTATATAATTGATTATGTCTCCATTAGGTTTAGTATTGTACCTTTAGTCATGTCTGCGATACAATAATGATGCTGATTCCAGCCCAACATGACTGAAGGGCAGCAGAACATTCAAACTTAGTGCTGTTTTTCTTCCATTTTTGTCTAGCCATGGCTTGCTAGTACACTTTCCACACAAGGACTGGTCCACGGTTTCGTTGCCAAGATACTGAACTACGTGTTGGGTGCAACACTGTGCATTATGCCTCTCGCCCGTGTCCGCAGTTTTTTTTTTATGTTAAGAAAAATGGCGACTGTTTTGCGTTCGATCTAGCTAAATATGTTATACATTAATATTGCTCGAGTGCAACATGTCGTGACTACTATCTCTATTTACGACATAGTACATTTCTGGTGGTAACTGTTGGCACGGGCCCCTAGCCACCGCCTTATGCATTTTTCCATGTGCATGTTTATGTTGATGTATTGTGCCAGGACTGATCGCTTGTTTACTAGTTTTAAAATGAAACAGTGGGGGACATTCCGTATGATCTTCGCTGACACCGGAATGGGGAGATAATGTGGTGACCCGAATGCGATAAAGTTTAAACTACTGCTAGAACTACAGCTACAATTTCACACACACGCGCGCACGCACACACACAAATAAAAAATACTCCTAAACTAAATCAGTTATAGCGACCTGCCATCAAACTATCTCCGAGCAAGGATGCACAATGTAAATCAATTCTAACACCACCTTAACAAATTAAACGTACCATAATCGCCATCACGAACCAGTCTAGCGTCTCTCAGCCGGTCCGATCTGACACACCGGTGCATTGAGACTAAGTGCAGTCAAACAACGGCAGACAGGGCGTCTGACCATACAAAGCCGACCACACAGTGACAGCCAAATAGACCCTAAAAGGCTAAGCAAGGTCTTTTATTAACTGATGGCTGGCCAGGTTTCTTCACGTTACCGTCTAAAACTAATAGCTGTTTCTGTGGTCTCTTGGTCATTTTTAAATCAGACTAAACCAAGGTAGCGGCTAAACAAACCAGAATCGTCAAGCTGCTGAACATCAGTCTTTGTCGTTCTCCAGCCTATCACATAAGTAAAGCTGAGTACTCATCAAGCGGTGTAGAAAAGACGTCGGCATTGCATAGGACACAAGCAGAGAAAACATGAGAGCACTATATAGCCAGAAAGGCTTTACACTGAAACCCACAGGTCCACAGAAAGAACGCCAAACCAAAATCACAGAGAGAAGGGAATAAGAGGAGGAAGTCAACAAGATAAGGAGAATATGGGGAGAGCTGCATGCACCTTTTCTTTCATAGGAAAAAAGCATAGTAATGGAATATAAATAAACAGAGGGGGAACTCTTGGGGCCGTGGAAACATATATATATATATATATATATATATATATATATATATATATATATATATATATATATATATATATATATATATATATATATATATATATATATATATATATATATATATATATATATGATCAATGGTGATTCAAACAGATTATGTGTTACGCTCTTGCTTCTCACTCTCCATTCCCCGCTGTTAGCATCTTTGATGGGTCTACAGATTTGTCGTAAGACTGTTTTCGAAAACCTGTAATAAGGCCTTATCTCTTTTATTTCTGCTTCAAGTTTCAGAGCCATATAAAATGATTGGTCAACGTTTTATATATTTTGATCTTGGTGTTGCGAGACAGACACTTTAACTTTAGCAGATGTTGAAGGGCATAGTATACTTTATTTCTAGCTTGTATTCTAGATTGTATTTCTTCTCTCAGCATGTTGGAGCAGTAAGTTTGCATTAAAATACTTATATGTTTCCGTTCGTTTGATTTTCATATTATCGACTTGGATGTGGCCGAAGTTTAGATTCTTTCCATGTCTAGTTAGTATTTGTACAGAATAGTAAATATTTAAAAACATTATATGTTTTGCATCCTTCAGTCAGTCTGTGTAAACTAATAACTAGAAATGAAATAATCCTAAATATTATAACAAATAACTAAACTTAGATACTGTCACCGACAGCTTAGTTAATGCAGGAAAGCTGCATTAGCTTTCAACAAAACCAATTGTTCCATGTTGTCAGCATTAAGGCAGTGTATGCAGAAGCAGGTGTAATTAAAGTAACTACTATTCGTATTCGGCCCGACCGTAAGTATTCGGCCAAATACCGAATAGTCAATAGGTTCACTATTCGGCCCCGAAGCGAATATTTGGTACACACCTAGTATGTGTATATATATATATATATATATATATATATATATATATATATACACAAACACACACATATGTATGTGTGTGTTTGTGTGTATATATATATATACATTGTTGTTAGTTAGCTGCGTATCCTTTAAAGGACGTTGCATAACCAACTCCAACAGCTCCTGGCTGTTGTGTGGGTTTTCTAGGCAGTGTACGCCCAGTAGTTTATATATATACTTAAACACACACACACACATATATATAAAGTTTGTTTTTATCAAGAAATCATGAGTAGTTAACCCTTTGGTTTGGTACTGGGATATCATAACCCTTGGGCCTTGATTCCATGACAGTAAATCTGGGAAGTATGTGGCTTTTCTGCCTACCCTTAAGTGTGAACTCTGACCGCAAAAAAGTGTGTCACCCGGTTGCCTTGCAGCTGGTTTAACAAACTTAGATGGTGTGTGAGGCATATATAAGAACAATTAATGTCTAAAATTAAAAAAAAATTAAAGTTTAATCGGGGGGGGGGGGGGGGGGGGGAGGCAACAAAACGTTTTTTTTGTTTAAATGGTTAAGAATTTGGCATGCAGGTCCTTGAACATACTACACTTAATATCTTTCCCTTTTACACATTATCAAATCATACATATTTTGTTAGCTTAATCTTAAAAAGCAACAATAAAACATAAGTTATAAGAGATTAGACATGTGCAAACAAATCACTACTATATAAGAAATGACAAAGTTAGCTACATGTTCTTTACAGGATGTTACAGAACCACCCACAGTGTTTTTTGGCCTGTTTGTGATCGAACTAAAGACATGAAGTGACTAGCCTCCAGCTACCCAAAGTTACGAAGCACATTTGCAACAACTTAGCCATAATATTATAATATAATATAATAAAGAAGACAAAAGTAAAACATATGTAAAACACAAATAAAAGTCCTATTCCCACATCCTTAGGTGGGCATATTGTGCAAAATCAATACATTTATGGACATGATGATGAGTGATCTGATCTATTTAACGATGGACATCATAATCATTACTTCCTATTTCCCAGTAAAGAATAGATAAAGTAAATTACCCATTGTACACCTTGGATACATCATATATACAGTGCTGGAGCTAGATCATTACAGGTCAAATGTCACTCAACGGTTGTTGTGACTAACATTACTTGTGGTTAACCACCTTTACTGAATATTATTCCATCTGGAGAAAAAAAATGTGTTGTGCCCGTTTGCAACATTGTTGCAATATTTGTGCCATTTGGCTGACACATCCAACTTCTGCAGGTCTTCCCTGTTAGTTTCGTGGGACACTGCAGATTGTGTGGTCATCTATCTGTTCACAGATGCTGCCCCTCATCAGGCCTGAACATAACATTTTTTAGAAGGCTGACTCAGTTATAGAGAGTATGTCAAACATTTCAACACTCATCAGTCACATATCATTTGTTAAAAGTCAACAACAATGGGCAGGAAGGGGGTGTCACTCCGTGCTAGGATCAGATTCAACGCACTGATGCCTTCAGGAAGACTTGACGGAAAAGTTTTAAGTGAATCGTTTTTGCTTCCAAAAACAAACAGTTTCTGCCGGTAAACTATACAGCCGTATATTTCCCACGTGCAGCCCCAAAGCTGACAGAGAAGCTCAAAGCCAATAGTCTTAACTGGGTCAGACACAACCCTCCACAAATTACCATTTTTCTGTAAAATAAAAACATTCTCAGAGTGAGTAAAGCTGACCATGCCACCTAGTGGTCCACTGATTGGTGAAACTTGAAAAGATACATTACTGTCTGGATTGAAAGCCAGTGTGTGCGCTGTATCATTAAGTGTGCCAAACAACAGAATACGGTCTTTATATCTGATCATTGATTCTACATACCCAATGTTTCCAATACAGTTATCCCATTTCTTATCACAGCCATGTCTATAGTCATAACGCCGAAGACATCCATCCAAAGTGTCAAAGCAGTAAATGCAATTTCCAAGTGATAACAATATATCTCTTCTTGTCAGATTTACTGTGTTTCTGTTTGTTTGAAGTAAAGTTTCCCAGACATTGTTTTGTGAGTACAACTTTAAAATGTTACAATTGTTCATGTACAACACGTTGTCAAATACGACCAAATTAGCCATTGGTGAATCTGGCAGTGCTGTGTAGTTGTGGACAGAGCCACCACTAAGCAGATAAATTTTAATCATTGTGCCATAAGCAAAAACCATGGCATTTTTCATTTTACTTGTTGCTCTATGAACTGCTGCATCAGGCCAGGAGCCATGCCGAAGTTCTACAGACAACCTGTAGTTCATAGCTGCGAAAATCATATCACGGGCAGCTCTACAAGTCATGATGTCATCACATTCAAATAGTTCCTTAAAACATTCATTACTGACCAAACACAGACGCACAGCAGATAGAAGCTTTGCTATATCTTGCTGTGTTAATGATGTAGAACTTTTCTGGTTGTATTCTATCAATCTCAAAATAAAACCCACAAGGGAATTTTCAGAATCAGCTCTCAAGTCATCATCTTGAAGAAGTTTGTAAATTTCAACCACAGGTAGATGATTAAAAATATCTTCCTCTCTACACAACTCAAAATTGTTGCATACAAAAGAAAAGAAGACTTCAGCTATTTTATTCGAACCAAGCAGTTTTGCATTATCATAAAAGTCAAGACAGTTCTGTGCTGTCATTGACTTTTCAACAAAGTGCTCACATTCAATGATCATAAAGGCAATCTGTAGGTGATCTGCTGCATGCCATACTTCGATGACATTTCCCTCTGTTAAACCATCAATTCCCTTGTAAATGGCATCAAAGATGACAGAAAATGCCTCCTTGCTGACTCCCTGAAGATCGACACAGTTCTCTCGGCACTCCTTCATCTGAGAATTGAAGAGTACCTTGAAGTATTCTGAGCAGGCGTTAAGGATCACTTTGTGACACTGGAAAGAAACACCTGTCACTATAACTGTGAAGTCGCTGAAGGCAGACATGTCTGGCTGGTCACTGAAACAATCCTGAAGGGAGTAGCCAATTCTTTTCTGAAAAAAAAACAAAAACATAATCATTATTTCAGCTGACAAAACTGTAACTTAATCTCCTTAACCCCACAGGTCTGTTGCATCATGCTGGTGTAGCCATTTCAAATGCTCACATTATAACTTCAGAGATTAGCCACCCTGGAAGAGATTTCTAATTCTTGTGAGTGATCAAACCTTAGGCGTGTGGGAAGGGGTATGTCCAAAGTGGTGAGCAGACATGAAATGCTGAGAAAACTTAAATCTATGAAAATGTGATTTTTGAGAAGATTGTTGATATAAAATAAAACCATTAACCAATTCTAATGTTCTTAAAATTTGTGAGAACTAAGGAGAAGTCAGAGGCTAGGCTGATACTACAAGGGAAACACCCACAGAAGAACACAGATATGTAATCATTTATAGGCAAATTTTAGAGGGAAAAAAAGGAAACTGTTGTAGACAGTTAAAGCAATGTCTGATCTGCCCAGATTTAAGGACTATCCAGAGAATGCAATAATGGAAGTGGAGCAAGAAGCGAGGGAGAGAAATCACTTAATCAACCATGATTTTTTTTTTAAATGTTATCAACATATCTTAGGTTTGATGTGGGTTTATCTTTAAACATGTATGTGACCTGCTTTTATATGTATTCCACTATATATATATATATATATATATATATATATATATATATATATATATATATATATATATATATATATATATATATATATATATATATATATATATATTTGTAGAAAAATTTATTAAAAAGGATGTAAATACATTTGCAACCCATTTGTTGGTAATCTGTGTACAATGGTTTGTGTGTGTGTGTCTGTCTATTCCTTCAAGGATTTTTCATCCTAACAATTCTATGGGTCCATTTTCTTTACTATTTTTCAGGCAACAATTTAAACCATTTTTATTGTGCCAGTAAAGATAATACTTTAGCTGTTTGGTTCACAGGAAAACACTCTAAATGCTATTTTGGGCTAATATATTCATATTCTGACCTCTCTGGTTTTTGTGCAGGCTCAGCCGGCATCTTTAACTATGCGCCTTGCAACATGTCAGCATAAACAGATAAGAAATGAGACGTCTAGATGGAAATGTGCCCAGCAAGTGCTGATTTTGTGGTTCCTCAGTGTAACATGGTAAATATTTCTTCTATTAACTTGCATTTCATTTGTTTTGTCAAACCCTACTTATATTTAATTGTTGCTTTTTTTTAAAAATATACCTAGTATAGCAGCTTGGTCTGTTTCTTCTTCTCTTTCACCCTGTATAATTCCTTTTGTGATCTGGGATCCAAGTTATTCACCCATTACATTTTGATGTTTTAAATTTTTTAGTTTTGTGGCCAGCTTTATGTCTGGTCTGCTGCACGTCGAGACGCTAGTGATGATATTGTGACCAGTGAGTCTGATATTTTTGTGTGCTGATTATAGGCAGGTTTCAGACAACCCCTGTGTTTCTGCATTGCTATAATTTAAGCTGAATACATTCATATTTTATTTTTAGCGGATTGATGTATGATTCACTTTATAGTTCTGGAATCACTTCACCTGCTGCAATTTCTCCTCTGTAATTAAAATAAAATATTCTGCAATTTTAATTTTCCCCCTATTTCATCAGTCTTTAAAAAAATGTTTTTGATAAAGCTGTAATCTATATCATATCTATTTATATATACATAAAACAATGTTTGTGTGTTTGTTTATGAGCTATAGACTCGGAAACTACCGAACCGATTTAGCTGAAATTTTCAGGATATGTTTTTTTTAATACCGGATGTTTACCCATCATGGTTTGATATTTTACCTGTCATTGTTAGAGATAGATGACCATATTTGACATTTAATTATAGCCCTGTTAGTAAATGCGCGATCGACTTTCACAGTGCATGCGCAGTAGACACAGGACGCTCTATTTTTAACATCCGTCTGTACAGCAAACCAAACTATCTCTATATCGCTGATTGCGACGTTTACCATATTATATATTATTTCTATTTTCTTTCTTTTCAGACAGCATTCGATGAGTTAGAGAGTAGTCGGTGGATTTAAGAAAGGGGAAGAGAGGGGAAGGCGATCTATGTCTACGCAGACAATGATTGCGACATTAACCGCGTTAGACATGTATGATTTCTATTATTGTGCCGTTTCAATAATACTTGAAGTTGCTAGAATCAGGACACACATCTTGCATAGTTTTATTCTCTTTTTGTTGTTCAGAAGCAGTGGTTAGCTGGCCGAATGGTTAGTACACTGGGTTCCCGTGTGGGAGACTAGGGTTCAAATCCCCAATACAGCAGTTTCCTTTTTTTTAATTGGTGGCAAAATTAAACCCAGACCTGCTCTGTCGTGGTGACAGCACTAGCCATGTGGCCATACATATAAAAAAAAAAAAAAAATACAGGTATGTGGGTAAACCAGTTGATACTTAAATTTGACCATTTCGCATCCTTATGATTTCCTTTCAAACTTTCCGATTGCATGGTTACGCTGAATTTTCATAGATTTCCATTTATTTTCATTTTGATTTAATTATTTCTTCTGACATTGCGTTGGAATTGGGCTGTGTTGTTTATCATAGCATTCAATTCGTAATTATGGTGTATTTTTCCTGTTTTCGTTGCCTTTCACTTTTTTTTTCTCCAAACTACTAACTAAAAGAGCTTTAAGTCAAAGTAACTGCCTTACCTACTCAAAGTAGCAGTAGTAGTAGTTGTGATTGGGCGGTTACACCGTAGTGCTGTCATGCCGGAGACCACCGGTAAAGTGACGGCATTTTTCTGTCGGGGAGCAAAATTACACATCCTAACCTGACCAGTCCGTGCCGACAGCATTAGCCTTGTGGCGCAAAATCCTCTGGCTCACGACTCCCTGTCTACTCCGAGGGTAAAACAGATAGCAGAGACATTATTTTAGTTATTGTGGTGGTGGTAGTAGTTGTACTGGTACTTAAAGGATGGTGTGGTAAATATTACACTAGCCGCATTAACTACTCATTACAATTCCTGCTCCCTTTTTTTAGTCCTGATGGACGTCAGTTACAAAAAATATCGTCAGCTGAAGACTTTCAAATCCTTCAATGAGGCAGAGAGCAGTATTCGGTGGATGGGGGAGGGAAGGGGGTGATGACAGAAATTGTTTACTTAAAGAGCTTAACGCATGATTTTAAAGGTTTCATTTCTCAATTTGTTTATATTTTACTAACGCTACCTCCGCTAATCTCATTTTTTTAATTAACTTACCTGGTTATTTACAAGTACAGTAGTAGCTTTACTTTTGCCTCTTTAAAAAAACACAAACAGCTTTAGCATGTGATAACCAAATAACCATTTTTTTAACTGCGCTAATAATACCATTAAAACAACCACTAATATAAAGACGCAATTCTTCTTCTTCTTCTTCGCGTTCACCAGCTGTACACTCTGGCGGAAAGTTCTGGTTGCTCGTCCACTACTGAACCGCAGTCCTGCTCCAGAACCTGAGTGTTGCGTGTGCATCAGTTTTACAGATCTCATTTCTCTTGAATACAGACTGTTGGTTCCTCGCCTCTCCGGCAGATGCACTCCGACTTCAAAGGAAGCGCCCCAATTAGTCAACTCTTACGACATGCTTTTGGGTAGGCAGTGGGTCTATTCTTTTTTTTTCCCACAATGAGGCACCGGAACCCACACGGGGAAGACGCAATTATATGTTGCGTGTTCTAAAGTGGCAAACCAGACTATCTCTATATCTGTGCAGAGAATGATTGCGACATTAACTATATTAGACACATGCGATTTCTATTGTCTTTCTTTTTCCTTTGATGAGGGAGAGAGTAGTTAGGTGGATCTCTGTATGTGTGCAGTCAATGATTGCGACAGTAACCATATTAGACATGAGCGATTTCTATTTTCTTTCTTTTCCATTTAGCCAAACTATGCCACAGCAACGCGTGGCCGGGTACAGCTAGTATCTATATATAAATTATAGCTTTCTGTCTTCTGCTAGTTTGTGCGATTTATCAAGGCAGCTTAGCACTGATAGTTTTTATAGGAACTTAACACCGCTTTTGTAACTTCTGTCCATTCATCCTCTTTTATTATTTCTTAACAAATTTATCAAACCTTGGCTAGATTCTAGAAGGCTGTCTGTATGACAGGGTTCATAGCCAAATTTATCCATCAATTTCAAGGTTTTTCAAGGTCTCCTTAGTTTTTTCAAGGCTGCCTTGTTCAAGGATGTACCGAGAGCAAAATGTACTTCATTCATGCCACACGTGTCAGTATACCAGCACATATATCATCATCATCTTGTAGCAGGTCCTTTGTCCTGAAAAAAACTCGGGTCTCTCGCCAGTTCTCCCATCTCATGTACTTTTTATACTCAAGGAGTCACTTATATCCTGTGCCCATCTTCGTGTTGGTCAGCCCCTGCGCTTGATATATTGTTTGAAAATTTTTTTAAGACTTGGTGGTAGAGAGGCAGCAAACTGAAGTCCTGTCTGTTCTGGACCTGGTACCTGAAAGGGTAAGGGGGACAGACAGAGAGTCATGCAGAGAGGGAGGAAGACTGGGAGAGACAGTGTAAAGATGGACAGATGAAGGTAGAGGAAAGAAGGAAAAGGAGTCTGGGGAAGGAGGAAAAAATATGGCAACGAGAGGGAGGGATGGAGACATGATGAGGGAAAGTGGGAAAGGGACAGCCAAAGACAGAGAGGGAGACAAATACAGAAAGAGGGAATGCAGATACAGAGATGGGCAGATGAAGAGAGAAGGAAGAAGAGAAAGAAACAGAGATATGGAAGGAGGAAAATATGACAAAGAGAGTTGAAGGAAGGGAGACAGAGGGAGAGAGAACGGACAGGGAGAGAAGCAGATGCAAGCAGACAGAGATGTAGACATAAAGGAGAGAGAGAGAGAGAGACAAAGGGACAGCAGAGAGAGGCAAGCAGACAGGGAGAGAACCAAAGAAAGAGAAAAAAGTCAGAGTAGGAGAACTGGAGGGAGGTATACAAAGAGGAAGTGATGAAGGGAGGCAAATAGACATAAAGCAAGAGAGAGGGAGAGAGAGATGGGTAAGGAAGGCAGTAACAAACACAGATTAAGAGAGAGGGGCAGGAAGGGAGACAAGATAGAGAGTAAAAAAATATGCAAGAATTGCTAACAAATAAAACAACACATCAAAGAAAAGAAAACCAGCCTCATGCTGAAACCCCACCCACTCCCCCGACACAATTTCAAGTGTAGTGGACACAACCACTAGGAAAAGATGTTTATGGGGCAACAAAACAAATGTAGAAGAACCAGAAAAAATGGGGTGGGGGGATGAGAGAGAGAAGAGGGTAAGGAAATCTAAAAAAATGAGAAGACAGGAAGGAGAGGAGACAAAGAAGAGATGAGACAGGAGGAAGAGCAAGAGAGAACAGAGTAAGGAAAGGAAGAGAGGAAGGATGGAGAGATAAAGGAGAAGAGTGGAATATCAAAGGAAAGAGAAGGGGTGAGAGAAGAGAGGTAATACATGGTTGGGGCTGAAACGACCATAAACGAAAGTAGTCAAAACTAGCCAAATGGCAAAAAAAGCCAACTGGCCCCAAAAATTGGCCTAACTGCTGAACATCACAGGATTTCTGACTATCTCTTTTCGGCGGTCAAAATTCTACGGTCAGAATGTCTTTTCTAAGGCTAAAATCAAGGTTCATGGTAGGAAAATCAAAATCACGGTCAATTAAAAATTTCCCGGTCCACTACGAACCCTGGTATGGGGTATGTCCCTTTAGTTCTGCATCTAGTCATATTTCCAGGAATACTGGGCGGCCTTTCTGTTTGCTTGGCCTATACCCACTGCACATTTTTTATCTAATGAGAGGTTCTGAATATCTTTCCTGTTAGTCTAATTTTCCTGACTGTGCAGTGACCCATCTGCAGCTTAGAAGAAATTCCTTTGATAGATCTAAGAATACAGCCATAGTATTTTTTTCCCTTTTCTGAAACCGTTTTCAACCTCCCTTTGCAGCCTTTTCAGTTGATTTACAGAAGTTTTTTCATTTCCTGGTTTTAATATAGAAATTATTATGACTTTCTTCCAGGAGTTTGAAATTATATTCCATATTTCATGGAATAATTGTGTGATTATGTCTTCACATTTTGTGTGTGTCTTTATAGAAGAATTTAGCAAACGTTTCTGCATTTTTTTTATTTATTTCTACTCTGTATGATTACTGTAGGATATATGTTGTAAATTGTTGTTCTATCTTCTTCAGTTAACTCCTATTTCCTTCATTTTGAGAATTATTATTGGTGTAATCATCACCCCTTTCTGCATTTCATATAGGCTTTATAGAATTCCTCTCTGTATTGTGTCCACCATTATTCTTTTTATAGTCAACAGGGTCATGATTCTTACCTCTTGACCTTCTAAATGTATTATTTTTATTTTGTGTATTTGTTTTGTTTTTAAAATTCTACCATTAACTTCTACGAGGCTCCTGGCAAGCTCTTATTTTTAGAGCATGTAAACCCAAATATGAAAGTTTAAAAAAGAAAAAAAAAATCGTTTTTTTTAACTAACCTTTTCGCTGTCCATCTTGGAAGACGTTAGGATCTCCCCATGTAACATGCACCAGTCGGCAAGAGTATCACAAACTAAAACGGATCCAGACAAAACTTGGTCCTCTGAAGTGATGCCTGTTGTAAATATAAAGAGGGACAGACAATGCCTATATTAACTAGGGTAGAGCAAAATGGCAAAACATCTAAAATTCTTTTTAATAATGCCTTCTAACAAGCAGGAAGATTTTACTATTTAATTTTTGAGATGTAAAAAAAAAAATGAGTTCAGATATTTAGGAATATCACAGACAGACAGACAGTCTGAGTTACATATGAATCAAATATATTAAAAGCTGAATTATTAAAAAGAGCAAGCATAGGAAAGCTGCAGGTCCCGACAACATAACAACATAAATAACACAATCATCATCTAGTTTTGGAATGAATACTGCAATGACTCATTTTTTATTCACTTAAGCCCCATTTACTTGCAGACTTCTCTTTTGTGCACCGACAGTCAACACCACAGATGAAAAATGAATGACACAATGCGTTTTCACTCTTTATTCTCCACTCGCTGTTTCTTCAGCCAGTACATGATGAGGTAACATACGTCTACTCAAATATACCTAGACACGGATCAACTTTACCTTTTAGCAGAAATTACAGCCGCCTCGTACAGAAATTGAACAAAAATCTACTGTTCTCAATGACGGCAACAACACACACAATCAGCTGGGAGACGGTTTCCGTCACTCTTTGCTCCCTGGCCAGGTAGGTGTTAGAAACTATACAAATATATCAGACGCATACAAATACATTTCCACTCTCCATGCATACAGTTTCTTGGCCCAAACAAGACTGTCCACATGCTCTTTCTAAGGCATTATATAATCTTCTACCGCCCACATAGACTTTCGTGTTCTCCGATTCACATGGATTTCATTTGGTCAACATTTTCTCCGTGCATCTCGGCTTTGCACTCGTTACATTTAAATATCTAATTCATATTCATTTTCTAAAGTCATTCTTTTATAACATAATTTATCAGGGAGACAAAGATTCACTACAAATACAATCACAGAAATATGTAATGACAAAAATAACATTGAATACATCCCAAAGGACATGAAAACATCTATGTTCATCAGATACAAAAGAAATCAAAAGCTGTTGATTGCAAAGATTACAGAACTATTAGCTTAAGGATCCATGTTGATTAGATGCCATTTAAAGGGCCTGTGCACTGGACTTATTGCAACTATAAAATAGTGGAGTATTTATCCTGACTGGGAAATGTATTTTTTGCATACTCTTTACAACAAAAATATATCGACATATGTAACAAGAATTATTGCAGAGATACCAGGATGTGAAATAACATGGCTTTTTTCTTCTGCCTTTCTATCCCCCCAATGGAGCATAGGCCCTCAACCAACTTAGACCAAGTCATTCTACCCTTCGCCATTACATGGAGCTCTCCCCATCTTTCTAACCTCATTCTCAAGCTCTCTTCTCCATGTGTTTTTTTGGCCTTCCTTTATTCCTATGCCCCTGTGGGTTCCAATGCAAAGACATTCTAGTTATGCTGTTCTTCTGTTTTCTCAGTGTGAGTCCTATCCAACGCCAGCGTCTTTTCCTCACCTCCTGATCCACTGTAGACTGTTTAGCTCTCTCCCAAAGATCTACATTAGTTATTCTATCATACCATTTAATTTCACCAGTTAATGAATGTCTGTAATTTATCAATAATTGCCTTAGTTGTTCTCCATGTTTCCGCCCCATACAAAAGTACTGATTTGACATCAGAAGTAAAATTTTTTATAGTTTAGTATTTCTTTTAATTTTTTTTGACCTCAACAAATTTTCTAGTGCTATGAAAGCTCCTCTTGCCTTTTGTATTCTTATTTTAATATCTTTATCAGTTCCTCCATCTTTATCTACATTACTGCCCAAATACATGTGCGACTCCAAGTCTTGCAGTGGGGTGCCATTAAGAGAAACCAAATTACTATTTGCCTGATTTATTCTCATTATCTGTCTTTCCTTTACGGATTTTCAGACCAAGCTGCTGTGATTTTGCATCAAGTATATCTAATTTATCTTGCATCTGAATGGGACAGAGGAGAAATTTCAGCAAAGTCCAGGTCATCAAGCTGTTTTGTAGGGGTCCACTGAATTCCATTCTTGGTGTTAGCAGTTACTGTTTTCATAATCCAGTCTATAGCCAGTAAAAATAAGAGAGGCTACAAAAGACATCCCTGTCGCACACCAGTTTTTATTTCAAATGTATCTGCTAGCTTTCCCTCACGAAGAACTCGACATTTCATGTCTTTATATGTTGCCTTTACTAAGTTTTCTGTGGGATTCCATAGTGCCCCTTCAATTTCCAGAGAGATTCCCTATCAATGCTGTCAAATGCTTTTTCATAGTCTATAAATCCAATGTAAGGTGGTGAGTTCAGGTCAATGCTTTGCTCTATTATAATATAATGTGGCTATCTGGTCAGTACAGGATCTGTCTGACTAAAAACCTACCTGTTCATCTCTTAGCTTTTTATCAATAGCATATTTTAGTCTTTCCAAAATAATTCTACTTAATATTTTTCCAGGAACTGAGAGCAACATAATTCCTCCACAGTTTTCACTCCGGTAAATCACCTTTTTTGGGCAGTTTCACAAGATATCCTTCTCTCCAGTCTGCTGGTATTTCTTCGGTCTCCCAGACTTTACTAAATAATCTATGTAGCAATTCTGTTGATGTGTTTATGTTGGCCCTAATGGCTTCAGCTGGGATACCACCTGGACATGCCGCCTTGCCTTCCTTGAGAAGATTGATAGCTTTTATAATTTCCTTTTTAGATGGTATCTCACAGTTGATATCCAGTTCCATTTCTAAAGGCTGGATATCTGGGGGAACCTCTGGATCTGGTCTATTTAGAAGCATTTTAAAATATTCAACACATCTGTCCATTTCATCTTTAGTGTTAGTAAGTACCTTTCCTTGACTATTTTTGATTGATCTAGTTGGCTGACTATATTTACCTACTAATTTTCTTGTGTTACTGTAAAGTTCTCAGAGGTTTCCTTTTGCTGCTGCTGTGTCTCCGCTTCTTGTGCTAGATCATTCAAATATTTCACTTTATCTGCCTATTTTCGGGTAAAATCAAGGACAATGAAGAAGATTTTAACTTTAAACCTGTTTTAATCATCAACTCATATGTTTTGACTTGAAACTAGTAAGCTGGTAGCCATATTTATGTTAATTAGGTAACATCAGCTGGTATATGCATTTAAAAAATGTGATCTGTATGTCTGCCTTGTCACCCACACAAATGGTATACATCTTGTCAGGTATGAAGATAACCATATATTTCTACGGTGTTGCTTACAAATAGTTAGCTGGTGGCCATTTTATACTTTAAATAGGTCACATCAGCTGGTACTGGCATTTTTGTGTATGATCTGCATGTCTGTCTCATCAGCCAGCACAGTATAGCATTTATCTTGCCAGGCCAGGCTTGTTAGCAGACAACCATAAATATATTGTGTTCACTTAAACACAGTGAGCTAGTAGTCACTGTGTATATGTTAATCAGGCCAATATTGTACATCTGAGTAATGCATAAACAGTTTGGCATCCCTGCCCTGACTGTAATGATATTTAGTTGCTAAGGGATTCAGTAACTCTTTGAGTCCCAAAGAACACATCACATGCTGTTTTGTAACTAGCCGGTCATCCAGTCGGTGCGTGACACACACAGGTTTTTTATTTACTACTAACTAGTACAAAAACGTGAACCTTTCCAGTTGTTTGTCTACAATAACACATGTGCGGACCATTAGTTTTTATTTGGAAACATGGTTGAAAGCCTAAAATAGAATATGTCTGTGAGGTTAACTGAGTTTCTAAGTGTCTATGAATGCCAACATGATTTACGGCTTTAGAAGTCTCAAATAAAAAAAAAATGTGTTTATCAGATTATCTTATAGAGAAAGTTGCCAAGTAGACTGCTTTCAGTCATTTAGAGTAAAACTTTGATAAGGGAAATCCTGAATATATACCTCATGCATAGCGTACAATGATAACAAAGTTAGCTGTTATAAAGAGAATAAATGTTAGTGAAAAGGGTGATTTTCTTCAGTGTCAGTTACTAGTTCTAGTGCTATTCCACTTATTATTTAGGAACACAGCTACAAAATTATGGACAAATTAAATGGTATGTAAACTTCATTTTGTGTGAAGACACTACTAGCTGTTTTGGGAAGTCATTTCAGCATTTCTCTTTACCAAATAATAGTGCTCTGTTATGATGTTCCAAAAGTTCCTTAGCAACATGGTGAAAATTATTATTTTAATTTACCAGTTTCTCTAAATGACATGTCTGTTTACTAAAATTTAACAACTAATTTGTTATTATAGCAGTAATCTCATATAATTTCCTAATATTTCCTGGTCACTTTGATGTATAATAAGTGTTGTAGGGCAGCTGATTTAGTATATTATGTTTTGATGTGTTACACTTGTGACACTTCAATATTGATTAAATTTTATCAACCCCCCCCCCCCAGGACCTCTGATGCCCCCCCCCCCCCCCCCGACTCAGAGAGTTACATTTAAACAACAAAACAATTATTGATATTGCTATAGAATGCAAAAATCTAGCCAATTCAATCCTACATTTGACTGGGTCGAACTCCAGGCAGCACCCTTTTTTGTGTGTCAGTTTACAGTTAATTGAGTTACACGTTTCTAGTAATGGAGTTGAGCCCAGCGAGACGTGATTGGACATTGCGACGCATAAGCCTGAGTGGCATGGGTGTCAAGTTGGCGCAAGGTTGTATTTTGTAGAGGGTCTTACCTGCAACCATGTGTGCTCTATATTACAGGATGTGAGCAGTTTTAACCGCCCCATTAATTGTGCAACTGGCCCTAAGACTCCCAAATCCACACACTGAGCCTAGACTGAGAACTTATTTTTACAGGGTTCAATGAGGTATCGCTGGATTATATATTTTAATCTCTATTCAGCTGTGATTGTTTCAAAGGAAAAAATACACAACTAAAAACATTACTAGTATCCCTAACATTAAAAAAAATTAACACTGTCCCATGTTATATTATTCAACAATGCTGTATGGTGTAGATGCCCTGCAAAATGAATATATTATTAGAGAATCGTATATTGAGTCTCTTTATATTTAGATATACAGAACAGGTGGTATTTAAAGGAAACAAAAGCGGGCTTTATTTTTTTTTTTTACTAGAAACCATGATTTCTTAACCCTTTGGCTCGGTACTATGGATATCGCAAACCTTAGGCCTTGATTCCATGGGTACCGTATATCTGGGAGAAATGTGGCTTTTCTGCCTACCCTCGGGAGTGAAAACGGACCACAGGGAGTTGGTCACCCGGTCACCGCGATGTCAGGTTTCACCAACTACGCTAGAGAGCCGGACACAAACAGGCATCAAAAAGTAAACAACAGTTACAACACTAACAATCACAATGTGAAAACAGTTTGAGTTTTAAACAGAAGTTCTGAGAAGTCACTAAGGAGACTATGAATGAAAAGAGCTGAGGAAACATTGAAATAAAATAAAGAGAGAGAGAAATCAAAATATTTCGGAAATAATATAAGAAAAGATACAACACTATTATAACAGCTACAGTAGAGAAAAAAAAATTAAAGACAAACTCAAACGAACAAAAAGCCGACAGCCATACACGTGGGATAACTAGAAACAGCTGTCTCAGTAGCCCGGTCGAAAATGTTTCAGCGTTTCAGCAGCTGCTAAACTTGAACAACTAACCTTCATTATAGACAAGGCACCTAGAACTGTTATGATAACCACTCACAAATGTATATTTATATATTAAATACCCACATTAATATTTTCTATGTGCATAAATACAAAAATATCCTTATCAACTTACCTTCCGTAACACGTCTAGGTGATTGTTATTAAAATGGTTGAACCTTTCCGCGTTTCCAGTCGAAGGTTTAACTTCCGGGTCAGTAACTCCTAAATACAAACATTGTCGCCCAGCTCAGTTTGCAAATAATTTAATTAATTAATACCTGTAAGCAGAATGCATCGTAAACTAAGTATCCACCCCCCCCCCCCGCCCCCCATTTTTTAAAAAGAGAGTTCGGTTGTTCCTTTTTTATCCATGTATAGCAAATTCTCTGTGATAGTGTCTGTCTGTCTTTACATTTCATATTATTTCAAGTTTAATATTATATTTCCTTGGCAAATTCCGACGTGATGCTGTCCACATCACCCAGTTAGTGCCGATTGGGCTATAAAATGTAGGTCTAGCCCTGTATGTCTTATGTCGTAGAAAAGACTCATTCTTTACTCGGCACATTATTACTATTTTCTTAAGCTAGGATGGTGCCCTTGATTTCCCACGCCTTTGCCTAGAAAATGTGTGAGCCGGGGAAGGGGTGGGGAAAGGTAGAGGTTATGTCGTGAGCTTGAAGATTTAGGGCCGCAGGACTAGTGTTGAAACAAACTGCAGGTTAGGGCGATTTACGTTATGTTAGCACAATCGACGTCTTTGCACAGTGGGCATCCCCATGCGTGCTCAGTCCTCCGATGCAGCAGCCACTTCAGGGTATCTCTACTAATTGTTCCCATTAGTTACAAGCGATAAACACCCAGTAACACAAAGTGCCACAATGCGGATGAGGTTTACCCGTGAAGAGGTACTGGAAACCCAGTACAACCGCTAGGCCACATATGAGGCCACCGGCAAAAGCCAGGGCGGGGCTTCAACATAACAAAACATTGCACCCCACATGGGGACGACGTTAAAGCGATTCCATGTACAGAAATTCTCTTTCAAAGTGTGCTAAATTGAGTCAGCACACTACCAAGTGTCTAGCAGGTACTCTTCAGCTTCCTTCTTAACAAGACAACTCGACGACGATGACACCGTCATACAAGTTTATTTAACAGGATACATGACACAAATGCAGAGACGTAGTTATTGATCACAGCTGACATTCGCACTTTGTTCATTTGTCCTCACAACTCTCTAACTCTCAATGTGTAGTGACCTCTCCTGGACTATTGCAGATACCAGGATGACGGCGTCCCACTCTCTGGACGCGTCGTACAGCTGAACAGGACGACTTCTACCATTCACTGGACCTTGATATTAATTCAGCATACAACACGGCTGACTGGAGACGGACTTCTCTTGCCGTACTCCGAAACCAGGCACTACTGGTCTTCCCGTCCCCTGGACTTACTTTGCCAGCGGGACCATATTTTCCATACCGCAATCCCGACACTTACTCAGACCTAAATGCCTGATAGTCGTACGGTATTCTAGTCGGTTAGACTCCAATGACCGACAGGACTTCTACTATAAGTCCTCTCATACTTTTGACATGTACCGCAATCTCGACACTTACTCGGACCTAAATGCCCGATAGTCGTACGGCATGTTTGTCTGTTAGACTCGAGAGATTACCTGGACCCTGACTTGGTCTCTGACTCTCGTTTTCTCTCTCTTCTCGCTCTATCTTGACTGCCCCCGAGGGGCTTTAGCCCTCAGGCTACAGCTCACTCTCTGGACTGTCTACGCAGCCCAAATTATATCTGTCGAATCCGTGTAGGTGGATGGTGATTACACGAGAGGCACGCTTGTGTGGGCGTTCTCGTGAATCATGATCCTGTGGGTGTTCTCGGGACTCGCTCATGTGAGCGTCCCCGAGGATCACGCTTATGTGGGTGGCTGATGTTACCCGAGAATCACGCTGTCACTTAATTCACACTTTATCTCGTTATCCACGCTTTCAGCCCACCACACAGAATCCTACGCGTCCACTTTTTCTCGTGCAAGCACGCTTTGTTCATGAAAAGACGTTTTCACTGGTCTCCTCTTAATACTCGGATCATATGGACACCTTTTCCTCGTGAACTTACAGGAAGTACAGGCATACCATTGTCCCTTTCTACATTATCACACTTAACCCAAATCAGCGCGCAACATCTATACATTTCATATTATTTCAAGTTTAATAGTATATTTACTTGACACATTCCGACGTAATGCTGTCCACATCCCCCATTTAGTGCCAATTGGGCTATAAAATGTAGGTCTAATCATACATGTCTTATAGTGTAGAAAAGACTCATTCTTTACTCAGCAAATTATTACTATTCTCTTCAACAAGGATTGTGCCCCTTGTCTTCCCCCACATGTGCATAGAAAATGTGTAAGATGGGAACGGTAGAGACTAGGTCATGAGCCTCAAGATTTAGGGCCGCAGGAAAAGTGCTGGTTGCTGGTAGCCCACCTAAAAGCTTGATGTTGTAACCGCCCGAAGAGCCAGTGACGTAACTGCGCTATGGAAGATAGAGCAGACGCCCTGGACGCCGCTAGAAGGCATTCACCTATTTACTCAGTGTCCACAGTGAGTTCCATTTTATTGCCTACATAAATGTAATACACACTAACCCCTGATGACAAATTAGTAGTAGTAGACTTTTACTCCACCAGAACATCACACAAGCGACAAACACCCGATGACACAGTGTCACCGTGTGGATGAGGATCACCCGTGGAGAGGTCCCAGAAACTTCGTTCAGCCATTAGACCCTATTTATGGTCAGGCTATATTGCGGCCCTTGGCAAGAGCCATGCTGGGGCTTCAAAATAGAGAAAAACTGCATCTCACAAGGAGATGATGACGACAAAGGAAAACCGGAATCCTCATTCCAGTTCACTGTTCTGGGGGTTTGGTCGTCATCATTCTCACCGTGTGTATCTAAGTTACCCAAAACCCCCTAACATATTGGACTGGTTTTTCCGGCTTTCCATAATAAAAGACATGAAGGGGATCGCACTGCGCTTTAAAGTCAAGACAGTAAGAGCCATTGACCAAATAAGATCAGACAATAAACGCACTACGATGGAATATATTTCAAGGGAAGTAATTCGCCTTTCCGTTTTCTTTATTTACTTCCCTTGAGACATATTCCATTTTAGTAGGATAGTGGTGATTTGTAGGCAGGTTAGTTGTCTTACTGATTAACTGCGTCACTGGTATTCAGGTTGCGGTTATTTACCTGACTGATAGTATTATACAGTTTGAAAAGACACCTGAAGGGTATGTAGTTTCGTTGGTTAATGTGAATCTATTGAGAAACTGATAAGGTGAATCCACTGTCTTTCTGGTCACCTAATACATGAAAATGACTTGTATCAGATTGAACAAACGGTATCTTCACAGGGTCACACATCAGGCATGCAGGCCTACCTTATTAAAGCAAACTTTCCTCCAGAACATGTACTGAACTCTGATCTCCATGAACTTCCCTTTGTCTCTCCAGTTTCACAAAGCATACAACCACTGTGTGTAAGGACATTACTAAACATTACATCATCTTTCATGGTATCAGACTGTATGTCCCATAACATAATCCAGAGTCCATTTAAAGCCGATCCGACAAGCAGGCTCGATAAATGCAAACATTCCTTTCCTAGACATTTGAACATATACGACCACAGAAAAGAGAACTAGGCAATTTCCTTCAGTAGATGTCGCATGGCTACATACATCATAGTATATTATACAATTATACATGGCAAACTCATTCTTAGTGTTCACTGGCGGAAAGTTCTGGTTGTTTGTCCATTTATGAACTTTGGTCTTGCTCCAGAGAGTTTTGCGTCCACATCAATTTTGCAGATCTGGCTAATTTGTATGCAGACTGTTGGTTTCTCGCCTCTTAGGCAGATGCACCTCAACTATGAGAAAACAGTTTATATACACTGGTTGCATGTTGCCAACATTTAAGATGAAATAGTTTAATCTGAGAAAACATGCACTGAAAAGAACAGGCAGAATTCTACAGTGAGGTTTATATGTCAAGCAGTCGATTCCTCCCTTCCATTCTCTGCAATCTTTTTGGTATGCGAATGGAACACAGTACCAACATCAGACCTCTCATCGATGTTTGCCATAAGGTTATTTTGGACATCCTTACTTCTTAAATCCATTTGTTCCCCATTTCAATGTTTATCCGTCCGCTCATGATAAACCTGTGTTGTTTCTCTTAGAACTGCTGATATTAGTAAACGCCTAAACATATATGATTTCTTCTTTTTTTAAAGCTAATTTCTGGATTTGAAGAAAATGTTTGAACTGCCCAGATGACTATATTCAGTGTCTATTAATTTTTTTACAACACTCCAACAATTTTCGATAACTATCAGAACATAATTTCAGAACAAACGATATAATTAAAATCTTAAAAGTTTATTTCACAAGGCAAAATAAACAAATGAGACTAGAACATTTTCAAATCATTATGAATTAGGCACGCAGGCCCGATGATAACATTCCACACTTGTCTCTCATCTGATATCCAATCAACATATCTTTTGTTAACTTAGTATACACAAGGATTTAATACAATAAATAAAATCCGAGTAACAATAAGTAAAGTTTATATTTCACACTCTTAGATGTAGCATTTGGTGCTAGATCCATACTTTTGCAGAAATGATGACATGAAGTAATCCAGTTTATATCACAATCGACACCATTAATTTCCACAATATTCCCTGGTAGAGAACAGATAAATTAAATGACCCGTTTGACACGTGAGATATTACATTGATTAGATATTATCTATACTGGTAAAGACCAAATGGCACTTGGTTAATGTGGTGAACAGCCACCTTTACTGCGCAGGGCAATACTCTGTACCCACTGTAGGCCGGGAAAACCTGGGAGCTAAGGTCAATTTGGAAAACAATCGGTGATGATGTGGATTTAAACAGATGAACCTCGGGCCTTCATCATGACCTAACACACTACTCCTGGTGGTGGCACACAACAACAACCAACCTGACCTAATATTCAGCGAGATTCATGATCTATCTATAAGACAGGTGTGCGACCACAGACCAGTAAAGATTCTATTTAACAGCAATAACATAGAAACATTTCTAAACACCAAGCTGGAATTACAACAACAAAAAATACAGACTAAAAATTATTTCAAGAACTTGCAAGACCTGAAGTACAAAGAAATTAATCAGGAAAGTAGACAGAGATGCAATTTTAAGAGCGAGGGGACAATTAAAAGCCATACTGGTCACCAAAGCTAGAAGTTCTTCACAGTTCTCTCTGTGATGCTAGAGATATCATGGAAGCTGATCTGACAGACGAAACAAGAGCCCTTATGTCAGAGGAAGAAACCTACACTGTAGAAAACTCTGCCTCTGAACACAGTTCTGATCATAAACTGGATTCGGCTCAAACAGGTCACCAACAACAAAGAAGCACTGACGCCCAGGTAGCATACCTCACACAGGACTGAGAATTGAGAATGATTTCCAAGAAAATCGTCACCTTTTTATTTAAAACAACCTTTGACACAGTATGCAAGCTCTTACCCAGTGGAAAAAAAAGCAAATTTACTACTGGCTAAAAGACAACACACAGGCAAGCAATTGTGAAACTGGATGGAGTGCATAGTCCCAGGTTCAAGCTGAGAGCAGGAGTACTACAGGACAGACGACCTAATAGTGTGGTACACTTCTGAGTACATTGGACCTGCCTTATCCAAGCTTCAGAAAAGTCTGGAAGTTGCAAAGATGTGGTTTTAAAGAAGCATGATGATAATGCCACAAACAGATAAACATTTAAAAAAATGTTTTTCTTGTATCATAAAGAGAATTGATTACCTCTATTACAAGAGGAACACCTACTTTCTAGACACATCATGACATTGGAAAAACTGAAATACATTGTGACAAAAGTAAAGTAACTGAGAAAAGAGGTATAAAGAGGCTATAAAAGAAGATGCTAAAGAATTGACATTATAGAATGGATGGAGGAAAATCTGTAATACAAATTACCAACAGTACTTGAGTCAGGGCTGTGGACAAGCAAGATGACCAATAAGATATGGCCTGGAGTAGAAGGAGAAACTCAATGTGCCTAATATACAATGGAAATGAAAAACATGGAAAGAGAGACAGATGAATGCTGTCAGGGAAGATTCATTACATCAACACGACTTAGAAGGGTGTCAGCATACAAACTAGAAACAAGATGTGGAAAAATGATCATCAGCGCAACCACCTCTCTACCGGGGACTAAGATCATTTTTAGAATATGCAGTCTTGAGGATCTGAACACAAGACCACTTTACTGATAACAAATAAGTGCTGTCACCACTGCACTATCTCTGATATAATGGCATAGTGTACGAATCACTTTCTGACTTTAATAGTGGGATAAGTTGAACACAAAATTCTATAACCTTTAGCACACTGCAGACGGTTCTTGGTAGAATGTAAAATATTACAACTTTAAAATAATGTTTACCCTATAGTGAACTTAGATAATGTGGACAAACAATACGTTGCCAGACATATTTCGCTGTACCTAGCCAGGTGCAGAACCCATTACTATAGAGTGATGTCAACATATAATGAAAATAAAAACTGAATCATTCTACTAAAATATGAATGGTCGTCCTAGATACATCGTGGCTGTCAAATCATCGAAAGTCCACAATAATAACGTGACTTGTAACAGCTTTAACAATAAAAATTAATAACAATCGAAGTAAATTGAAGGAATCCCTTACAAATTTAAAGTTACTCTGTTAAGTACCATGATTATCATGAACTTACTATGATCAGATGAACATGATGTATCGACAGACAACAACATTTGTATTTCATTAGAATTCAGTCAGTTTTTTACAATTTGTTACATGATTAATTACTCAGCACTGATGCACCTGACGAGATAGGGTGAAATATGCCTGGTGATAAATTGTGTGCTGTGTTGTTTGCATTATTAAAATATCACAACACTTAGAAATCACTCCACACACTATTTAAATCTACGACAATGGGCAGGCATGCAGTGTTACTATGTATCTCAACTACTTTCACCTTGCCGATGACCCCAGGAAGACTTGTAGGCCATAGAAAACCAGCAGGCTTGTGTGGGCAGTGCTTGCTACCAAAGATGAACAGTCGTTTCTTGTATACTATACAGCCATACAGTTGCCACATAAAGTCCCAAAGCTGACACACAAATTGGAAGTCTAAACGGAAATGTTGGTGTAACTCGATCTTCCACACATTACCATTTTTCTGTAAAATATACACATTCTCACCAAGAGTAAAACTGACCATGCCATCTAGCGGTCCAGTGATAGGATTGTTTAGTAATAGTTTAAATGAACGCATGTTCAGAGTGCAATAAAGTACATTTACTATATTGTTTAGAGTGCCAAACAACAGAAAACAGTTACTAAATTTAATAACTGACTCTATAAAGCTAATGTTATTTAAGTATCGATGCCATTTCTTACTGCAACCAGGTGCAAATTCAGAACGCTGAATACATCCATTAAATGCATCAAAGCAGTAAATGTAATGACCCAGTGAAAACAAAATATTTCTTCTTGTGGGAAAAGCACCCCTGTTTTTGGTTTCAAGCACAATGTCCCAGTCTTTGTTCTGTGAGCACATCTGTAATGTGTTATAATCATTCATGTACAACACATTATCAAATACAACCAAATTAGCCATTTGTGAAATTGGTAGTGTTGTATACTCATGAAAGGAACCGTCATTGAGTAGATAAACATTAACTTTGTTACCAAAAGCAAAAACCATGGCGTGTTTCATTTTACTTGTTGCTCTATGAACTGCTGCATCAGGCCATGAGTCATGGCGAAGTTCTACAGACAACCTGTAGTTTATAGCTTTGAAAATCATATCACGGGCTGCTTTACACGTCATTATTATATCACATTCAAATAGTTTCCTTAAACAATCAGTATCAACCAAAAAAAGACGCACAGCAGATAACAGTTTTACTATATCTTGCTGTGTTAATACTGTAGGACTTTTCTCATAATACTCTGCCAACCATAAAATAACATCCACAACGCATTTCTCTGAACCAGTCTTTAAGTCATCATCTTGAAGAATTTTGCAAATAGTAACCACGGGCAACTGACTAAAAATAATTTCTTTTTCACCAAAATCGAACTTGTTGCATATAAAAGAACGGATAAAATCTACAAGCTCATCTGAATTAAGCAGTTCTGCGTGAATGTAAAAGTCAGGACAGTTCTGTAATGTTATGGACTTTTTAATAAAGTGCTCACACTCAATAATAATAAAGGTAATCTGTAGTTGAACAGCAGCATACCATACGTCAATGATATTGTCCTCTGTTAATCCATTGATTCCTTTGTAAATGGCATCAAAGATGACAGAAAATGCTTCCTTGGTGACTCCTTGAAGATCAACGCGGTTCTCCTGGCATTCCTTCATCTGAGATTTGAAGAGCGCGTGGAAAAATTCAGAATATGCATTAAGGATCACCTTGTGACACTGGAAAGAAACACCATTTACCTCAACTGTAAAGTCGCTGAATGCAGAAATGTCTGCCTGGTATTTGAAACATTCCTGAAGAGTGCGTCCAAATGTTTTCTGCAAAGTAAAAAGTAATCATTTGCCAGTGCAAACATATAGGTGGGGGGAAAATGTAGGGGGGGGTGGTGTTTGTGTGCTACAAGCAAGCAGAAACGAGTCTATGGGAATGAGTTTTGAGAAGATTGTTGGGTAAACTGATACAGAAGAATACCAGTAACCAGATCTGATGGTCAAATAATTTATCAGAACTATGCAGAAGTCAGAGGCTAGGCTGTAATACACAAACATACAGATATGTACTATTTGCAGGTTTGTTTCAGAAGAATAATTTGTAGGCACTTAAAGCACTGCTGCATCTTCCTAGATTTAAGACAATCCTGAGAATGTAACAAGGGAAATGTAGCAAGAGTAGAAAATCATTGATAAAAAAATTAACGACGGCCCCCTTTCCTGTATTCAATTTGTCTTATTTACACTATGGTTTTACTGTTAAACATTTATTTGTGTCAAGCTCATATTTGCTATAACAATACTATTTTATGCATTGATATCATTGTTTACATCTAGCAGTTCTAAGACTGATATTTCATTATGATTGTTGTGGAAATATCTGGTTATGTCTTTTTTTTTTAACTCTCTTATATCTTTGACAGTTATATAATAATTTTAAAAAATGGAACACTATTTGGCTCATAGCATTCAACAAGGATGGGAGCGGGTTGCCCCTAATGAATAATTTTGATATTGTCTATGATTTGTCACTGACATTTGGATTTTAAAAAAAATTGGGTATTTATGTTTTTGTTGTTGCCTTCTATCCATAACTTACCCCTGCATCCTGAGAAGACCAACTGTTATAATATACAGGAAGTATCTCTTCTAGGGCTGGTTTCATCTAGCAGTCTGATATGAGCTCTTTGCTTTGTAATATGAGATGTATTCTTTAACTTACTTCCAAAGCTCTGGGGGGTGGGGGTGTTTATGTCATACTCTTCTAGCATTATCAATTATACATTATTTAAAAAAAATGTCTTAAAGAAATTCAACATTGCTGATACAGCTGCTCTCCATTCATTTAATTTGATTTTTTTTAAACACATTTGTCAGACCTCTGTGAGATTACACAAGGTTATTTAAATGGGTATTCCAGTTAGTTTTGTATCCATTGCTAGTACTACGAATCTCGGATGCTTTTCTTTAACTTTTAACCCAGCCCTAATCTTACTTCAATATTGTCTTACCGATATGTGCAGTGCCCAAACTCCTCAGCTGAGAGGAAATGCCTTTGTTTTATTGCTTCGAATATTTGGTAAAAACGTCCCCACTGGTGAGTTTTGTTTTCAATTTCTGCTTTTCCATCTGATGCTCTCTGTACGTGTTTAATTTCTTCTTACAGTGTCTTTACTTTTGTTATTCTTTCTTTGACATCTGTTTTCCCCACTGTATTTTATTTATTGTATTTTTTTCTTCTTAATTCCCTCTCATAGCACATCTGTGTTTTAAGATTTCTTATTACATTTCTTAAGTATCTAATTTCTGGTGTGTAGTTTTTTGTTGCTGTACCTGTCTCAGGTTTATCCTTTCCCTGAGTTTCCTGTGACAGTTTTATCTTCTTCAGTTCCTTTTTTTTTTTTAGCTCACTCCTGTTTCCTTCTTTTTAAGAACCATAAATGTATAAGTATCACATTTGTATGCATTTCATACAGACTCTGCATAGTTCCTATCTGTATTGTATCCTGCATTATTTTATTTTTAAATTTGCATCACCATGAATGTTTTTATAAAAAGCTGAAGGTTTTTAAACTCACCTTTTCGTTGTCCATTGCAGATGAGATTTGGACCTCACCTTGCCACAAGCTAAAGTCAGCAATGGTATCACTTATCACAAAACAAACAAAGATCCAGGCAAATCTGGGCCCTCTGGAGTGATGTCTGTTGTAAATACAAAGAGGGAAGAGACAATGCCTGTATTAACTATGGTAAAGCAAAATAGTTAAAACATATAAAATTCTTTTAAAAGAGTGCATTCTGACAAACATAAATATGTTACTGTTTAGTTTATGAGGCAAAAAAAAAAATATATTAATTTTTAATATTTCAGGAGTATCATAAAAAAAAATAAGCAGATGCCAGCTACATAAAGAGTATTTATCAGTAAGCCACTGTGGTGAGGAGCAGCTAGATTTACACATTAAGATCTGAAGGTTTAAATTTAAAAGCAGCCGAACATTTTTCTTAAAAAAAATGACCTCGTCTGCCAGATCAAGAAGCTTTCTTGTATTTGCTCTCTGATTTACGACAGACATGCTTGTGTATTAATTGTATTGAACTTGACTTTTTTTTAATGAGTTCTCTTTTAGTTCCATACAACTCTGGGTATACTGTTGACTCAGTGGGTCAGTATTCTCTTCTTAATGGGCTGTATAAGGGACATTCTTGCTAGACATGATCTGTAGTGTAGTCTGCACAGTCCACAGTTTTGAACTGCTTAGATAAAGCCTGTGCATAAGCATTTGCTTGTTAAGTTTGTTATGTCCTGACCTGAGGTGTAAAACCATCTTGTTAAAATCAAATCTCAGGTGATGGAGTTTACCACCCTTGAAGGCTTGAAGCACAGATAGCACATCTGGGTATGTGATAAACCCAACCAGCCTTAAATGGGTACCAGGTAGACTTGAAAAGTAAAGGTAAAGGCGGACAGCATGACATTAAATTAAACACATCACACACGGAGTACTGATTGGTCTGTAAATATAGGTCTAACATATGTAAGCCAAAAAAGCTAAAGGTGTATTATGTGGTTCTTTTAAACATTTATTATCGTCTGAGAACATCACAAGCAAGGGGTAGAAATTTTAATACGAAGAAAGTGGTAGAAGAAATGAAATATAAGTTGATTCATGAAGGCAAAATTGTATTAGTCAAAACTACGGCAAGACCTTAGATTACAATAATGCAGCGGTGCACCAACAATAAATCATTGCAATGAATACTATAAAGAACTACAACAATGAAAGTGGTAAATTATTACAGGTCCTGAAAGTCATGGGAGACATGAAAAAAGGTAGGAAGAATCTTAAACAAGATTGTAAAATCACACTCACAGTAAACGGAGAGCAATTGAAACTAGTTACATTACGCTTCTCCTATGTTGAATATGTAATAGTACTAACATATTATGGCAGTGAAGTGAAACAAAGAGAAGTCAAAAACAGAATAGGAATAGCAAACAATATTTATTTAAATTTATTATTTTCAACAGCATGCAAGGATTAATATCTAGAGACCAAAAAAAAAAAAAAAAAACACTTGTAAAATTGACTGGCAAATGTTATGCGTTTTATAAGATTCTTAAAATAATACTCTGTATACTGTATGGTGTTGTGACATGCACAATGAAGCAGACATAAGACAATCTTAATAGTCTCTGGAGACATGGAGTGGATATATATACAGTAGAATGGGTAACATATAGAATAGGTAACATATGTGAGTGGAGGGGGAAAAGTAAACAATCTTACAATTAAACGTGGAACTGTCACTGTGTTCTGAAGAGAATAGGAATGAAAAGAGTGGTTGAATGAAACGAAATGAAAGAGAAAATATTTTGGTTATATTATAACACATATATATATAAGACACAAATAATAAGACACACAAAAAAGTTAACCACAATCGAACAAAAGGCAGACCGTGACACACGTGGGAAAACAACATGTTGATGAACACCATCTGAGAAAGTAATTTAACAAAAACAAAAAAAGTTTCTACAGAGATGTGCATACACAGAAGAATGGGCCGTTAGAGCGTACTGAATTAAGTTCTTAAGTACTTTATGGAGGGGGTAAAACCGTAAAGTAAACAATGTAAAAACATAAGAATAGAAGACACTGATAGTGATAGAAGCCTGAATAAAAACAGATAAGAAAAATCACAACAAAAAATGAAAACATATTGTGGCCATATATTAGTAAAAGACATTTTTATATTAAAAACCACCATGGGAAGACAAGCTGAAATCGAGCACGAGGCAGACAGGTATGATACGGTGGTAGTAGTAGTAATAAACAACAATACAAAAGGTGGACGAACAGCTGTTTGAGAGAGTAGATTATTTACTGCAAGAAATATCTCTGTGTACACTGTACACGGCACCCACTTGAACTGTTACTAAAACATATACACAAAAACACTTACACTCATAAATAAAAGGATGTTTCTCTATGTGTACAAACACTGTCCTCATTAACTTACCGTTGTGTACTGCCTCGACTGTTGTTGGAAATTAAACAGTTTGTTGTTTACCGCGTTGCCCCCGTCATAAGCTGACCCCAAGGTTTCACTTCCGGGTCAGATAATCAAGAACGTGAACTGCGCCGCCTAGCGGATTCATTCGATTCATTATCTTGTTGTGCCATTAAATATCGTATAGGGCTCGCTGTCTGTTCCTCAGTTCTGCCCTATCATGTGCAATCAGTTCAATATCATGGATTAAATTCAGTCCAGCGGCTTTGCAGTGGCGTAATAGGGTATGGCAGGTAGGGCAGATGTCCTGGAAAAAAAAAGGGGGGCGGGGGGACAGTCAGGTCGTTGTTGGGGCGAGGCTTGCTGGTGGATGTAATGTCCTAAATCCCTTCCCCAGCTAATAGTAGGGTACTGCTGGGTGACAGTTTATTAACCCTCACATAATGCTTCAGGTCCAAATGAACACTAGGCACTGCCACTGTTTTGAGCCGAGGCATACATTTTTGCTTCTGCCAGACTTGGCCGTTGCTTTTTTGCTCCATTTGTAGACTGGAAGTATATAGTTTCGTTGCCCAGCTTCTGAGTTGAGTGCATGGGGAGACACTGTGAGCTGCGGATTTCATTTAGAATGTTTTTCGACTGACCAACGTGGTGGTTTGATTTGTAGATTCAGAAAATAGCGCGATGCCGGTTGTCGCAATATTGGTGGGGCCATTATTTGATGAAAATTGATCGCGTGTGCAACTGCTGATCTTTTAATGACTTCTGCTACCATCAATGATGAACTGCATTTCTAATGTCGGACTGTTTGTGTTAGCACTTCGGATGGCTCCCAAATGCTTTTAATGCGAGTGTATGCTAGATTTGCTGAGACAGCAGTTTGTCAGTCTTTCCACAAGGGACTGTGATAAACATTCTGTGTGTTTTTCGTTGGCACAGGAGCGAAGCAAAGATGGGGGGGGGGGGGGGGGGGGGGGGGGGGGGGGGGGGGGGGGGGGGGGGGGGGGGGGGGGGGGGGGGGGGCAAATCACTTAAAAAAAATTACAGCGTTGCATCTGGAGGGTCCACAGTTAATTTAATTTTGTTGAAGAATTTTAGAAAAAGCCTGTGTCTACATAATAAACACTCACCTGTGATCAGCACTATTCTTTAAGCGACAAATGAATTGAGCAACGCAAAACATCAATTAGCCGTAAACTGAAGCTTCTAGAGCTGCGCACTTAACACAGGCAGAGAGAAATTACGAGTTTATTTATCTAAGAAGACTCGCAACGGAAGCAAAGGGAGCAGAGATATTCAAAACAAGTAGGCAGTTTTGGTTTAGCCCAGGACACCCACCCCACTATATTACAGGACTCTAAAAAAGAAGATGTTGAACTTTGAGTCTGCAAAAAGTATAAGAATAAAAGGTCAAGATTAAGCATACCCGATGGATTTCGAATCTTAGGGAAAGTCTTTGTACAAAAAGGAAGTACATAGAGGGATACACTCGCTAAGATAGTCGGAAGGTGATAAGACAATAAAACCGATAGAGGACTTAAAATACTGGGCGGTGCTCCTACCATTAAATCCGCGTTGAAGAAGCCGGGAGAAGTCAAACCCTGAAGACTTAGAGGCGTATATGCCAAGCATATGTCTCATTCAAGAGACAATTGCCTAGGTTTGTGGAACAGAGAAAAGAATGTGTTTAGCACATGCACGCTACCGTAACGTCCTATTTCTATCATAGTTAGCCATCCTAAAATGTATGCTGAAGATCGTGCAGAAATTGCTGGTGACAGGACACATGATATTGATGATAATGTTTAAGCCAGTATGGCGTGTGTCTAGAGCAACTGAGGACCACTGATAAGCTGCAACATAGCGCTAATACATAGGGAGTGCGAATTAGAGTTGAATGATGTCATAGATTGATTTGATTTGATTTGGTTAAAGAACCGACGTCACTGAACTCGGGACATTTAAATAAGCGCTCCGTCCTCACCTTCAGCAGCCAGCAAAGAGTTCCGATACAGTTGCATTCTGATTAAACGTCCGTCTTGCCTTTTCTCTGAGCATCGAGCATCTGCGATCTATCATGTATCAGTATTCCACCAAGTTGTGCAGAGCCAGCCAGTCTGTCCGTCTGTCACATTTTGCTCCTGTCACGTGCCTGATTTAAGGATTTCTCCTTAAGAACCAACAGCACTCTGAAATAATTATGCTGAGTCGTTGGCTCGTATTGGTCTAAGGGATATCCCGTGGCCAATATACGCTCAACTTATTTCAGGAGTAGGGCAACTCAAGCTTTGGCACTACAAAATATATAATATTCCTAGGCACACTTGGCTGGAACCCCCACTACTATATAAAGGTAGCCCCCAGGTTATGATAGTATACTATCATAACCATGTTAACACAGATGAAGATTATTAGTTGAACATACATGTATTTTAGACAGCTAAGAACAATGAATGAGTGACACTCCAGTCAATAGTGAAACTTTAGAAATACTGTAACAAGTGTAACACATACATTATATAAGAATCACTTCAAGAACCCAGAGTGATATGAAGGACCAAAACTTCAAACTCGATCTGACTGAATGTGTATGAATGTTCCAGACTCTGCCTAAATCATCCTTATGATGAGTGTGGACATTCAATAGTGAAGCCTGGCAATAAATCCATGATTGCCCACACTTATCTGAATCCCTGGTTTCTTGAACTGGCTGGATGTTCAGTCACTCTGTTGTTACGTTCAAGACAGTCCCACACTAGACACTCGAAAACTGGAGATACACCCAAGCTCCTGGAGAGGATCTCAGGTACCAAGTCAAACACTTGAGGCACAAATAAACTGCCGGATAATTGATGATGGAGGTACAACATCCAAGATGTTGTCTGTAGACCAACTGGAGGATTTCATTACTTGATGACCACAGTTAGGTTTACAGTCTGATGCCCACCACTGGCTTAGACATAGGTGACTTCCTTGTAGGTGGTTTTGTGGATTGCTGATTCACTGCCTGGCCTCCAAGGAGATATCATCCCAAGCTTAGGAAATGTCCTAGACACCAAAGGCCGCCTCCTCAAAGCATCGATGTACGAGGCACAGTTGAGAACCTCTGTTCTTCTAGGCAGTTAGGCAGAAAATCCCCGCTTCAAACTACGTTTAGCGTCACTAGGAAAGAAGTCCCCTGTATTCATGCCTTAGGAGTAAACCGGCTTACAGGAATTTCTGAATTAAATACCAGAAATCTTCAACCTACATTTGCAAGTTTGAAAATGAAGATTTATCAAAGCAACTAGAGGGTCTAGAAATGAATATATTACCAGATAAAGGTATATATCAATATAAGGGACTATATACCCTTCTGGACGGGTTTAAGTTTGAAATTTGACTGCCCGCTAGGGAGGTCAGAGTCACGACTCGTCCATTGTGTAGGGTTGGCTGTTCACTTCACGACACCGTCTGTTCATTTCATAACAAACTTTCATAGATTAACAACGTTCAGTATGTACCAGCTCATAAGCTCGTCATCCCTGTGAATAATGGAGTGCTGAAGTAGAAAAGCGTCAGAGATGAGAGAAAAAAAAAAACCGAATGGCTGGTGAGAGCTCAACAGGCGCTGGGTTAATGTAGAAAGGAAAACGATAGGGTTATTATAGTAACAATGAGAAATTGATGAAAGGTATACTCCTTAGCATTACACAGAGGTATATGGAATGTATTATTGTTTCGACAAGGTACTAAAGCAGAAGTGTGAAAGTTTATGTAAATTTTACAGCTCTGATACTGATGGGCAACAATTATATATATAGAGGTTTTTGGATTGCAGAATGCTGCTGTCCAGTCGTGCCGAAATAACAATAACACGACCTGAAAAACTTCTCAAGTTCACAGTCTAGAACAGAGATGCAAATGTATTTACTAATCTTCGCGCTTCTATTCAAATTATGCTAACCATTGAAGTTTCCCCAGCTTCAAAAGATCTTTCAGCAAAATGAAAATTATTCTTGATTTTTTAATGGCATCTGTGAGACAAAACAGTCTTTGTGATTTTGCTCTACTCAGCTTAGAAAGAGCAGAAAGTGAGAATAACTTACTTTCAGCACAGAACAAACCTGTTCGCTTCGGTAAAAGCAATACAAATGTACTTGTAGTTTTAATCTTGTATCATTAAAGTGTCACGATTTTGTTCATCAGAGATTAAAAGCAATATTTCCCCGTGTGAATTTGAACAAAGAAGACACAAAGAATATTATGTTGTTAGTGGAAGCATTTTCCAACATAAACGAATACACAAGGCAACATGGAAATCACCAGATCATACGACAACCAATCAAATTGATCCCCTATGTATTAACAAAAAGTTTAGATTATTCCTTCATGATGTTAGGGCATTCAGATGTGTCGATGTATTTACTGACCATTTTCTGCTGATAAGTATAATCAAGTGGAAACTTAAAAGATATATAATATCATATAATCATATAATGCAGATTATCTCAGAAATAAAGAAGTTAAGGAACAATCTTCAGTTACAGTCTCGGTTATTAATTTATAACGTACCCCAAACACGAAATTCCCGTGGGAAATCCACAGGTGACCTGACAGTCCATTATTTCAAGGGGTGCAAGTGTGCTGTTGTGTGGTGCTGTTTTTGAGTGTTCATCTAGTGTCGTCTAACCCTAACCCTTGCCCTAACCCTAACCCGGTCTTAATTTATAACGTACCCCAAACACGAAATTCCCGCTGGAAATCCACAGCTGACCAAACAGTCCATTATTTCAAGGGGTGCAAGTGTGCTGTTGTGTGCTGCTGTTTTTGAGTGTTCATCTAGTGTCTTCTAACCCTAACCCCAACCCTAACCATAACCCTAAACTTGGCTGTAGAGAAACCGCGAGACACTACAACCTGAACACCCTAGAATTTTTTGGGATTGTCTCCCGTGACGTTGTCGTGACGTCAGGGATAAGTTATAAATTAAGTACCCCTAACCCTAACCCAAAATTTGGCTGTAGAGAAATCGCAAGAAACTACAACATGAACACCCTAGAATTTATTGGGAATGTCTCCCGTGACGTTGTCGTGACGTCAGGGGTAAGTTATAAATTAAGTACCGCAGTCTCTAATAAGTACCAGGTGTTAGCTGAAGATGTCAGCACTGAAATCTGCTGGGATCAGATCAAGGAAATCTGAAATGAATCTTGTGTAGAAGTCCTCGGTAAGAAAGAACGGAAACATAAGGCGTGGATAACACCAGAGACAATTAAAATGATCGAAGACATGGAAAAGTAAAGAAGCAGATTTAAACAATAGCAAAACTAGAGCTGCTAAAGCTAGATCTCGAGAAAAATGAACAGAAGCTAATATGGAAGTTAGGAGGCGTGTGAGGGCAGATAAAGCGACATATTTAGAAGACCTAGCACAAGAAGCGGAGACAGCAGCAGCAAAAGGAAACCCCATTGACGTTTACGGTAACACAAGGAAATTAGTAGGTAAATGCAGTCAACCAACCGGATCAATCAGGAATAGTCAAGGAAAGGTACTCACTAACTCTAAAGATCAATTGGACAGATGCGCTATTTTAAAATACTTCTAAATAGACCAGACTCAGAAGTTCCTCGAGATATGGAGCCTTTAGAAATGGAACTGGATATCAATTGTGAGATACCATCTAAAGAAAACATTAAAAAAGCTATCACTCTTTTGAGGGAAGAAAAGGCGGCAGGTCCAGATAGTATCCTATCAGAAGCTATTAAACATCTCTGTAAAAAAATAATATAAACAGCATTTTTAATTTTCATTTGTCATCTTATTGTTACCAGGCTGTAGCCCAGTTTCTTTGTTTTATGTATTTGTCTTGCGCCTTTGGGATGGCTTGGGTGATGGGTCTCTCTATCTTTTTGCAGCTTTTGGCCATACCATGTATCCATCTTTTTATTGGTTCCCCCCTTCCCCGCCTCCCTCCCAGGAGTTTGCTGTAGAGATCTTATACGCAGTCTGGTCTGGCTGCATTCTCAAGAGACGACCGAAGCATTTAATCTTTGTCTGTCAATATAATCCAGAGGCGGTCTTATTTCAAATTTCTTTCTAATGCTGGTATTCGTAACCAGGTCCCTTCTTATGTGGTTAGTGACCTTACAGAGACAGCGCATTTCACATGTAGTTATTTCCTGTCGTAGTACCCTATTTATTGTCCATGTCTGGCATTTGCTGTTTTGTTGTCATGGAGACATTTGGGCGTCTAAGCAGTGGATCTAGCTGGTAGGCGACATCCTTTCCCTGCTATACTCTGGCTTCTGTCTCTTCAGCTAGTCTGCCATCTTCAGTAAACATACTTCCTAGTTGTTTCAATTCTCGTACTTAAAAAAAAAAAAAAAAAAAAAAAAAACCGACATCAAGTACCTTTAACATATTATGTTTCCTACCTTTACTCATTACCTCAGATTTCGCAGTGCAACCATACTTTGTGATGGATTGATTTAAGGAGTCAATATGCTGTTGTAAATTTTGATCTTGGTGGTGTTCTAGATATTAAGTAGACACTGATTGTCTCAGAAAAGCAGTTCATTGATTTCTTCGGTGTCTGTATTTGCCCCATGTGAAATTCTATCTATGGAAGTAATGAACAGCAATGGTGAGAGGACATATCCTTGTCTAAGACATGATGAGATGGGGAACCAATTTGTCATTTCTTCTGTTGTTCTTACAGTGCATTGACTGTTTTGATAAACAGCCACGGTGTTATCCAACAGTTGACTTTGATTACCACAATTATCTAGAATGTTCTGTAGTTTGCATCTGTCGACTCAGTCGAATGCCTTTTGTAGTAATGATGTAGTCATCATCTCGCTGACCGCCTTTACTTCCTATCACTGTAGCTGGTACCCAAGGCTGTGTCTACCTGGGGGCAAAGGTCATTTAAAAATATACTGGCTTTGTCAGGACCTGAACCCACTAGATCTATGTTTTATAAAGCAATCCGATCTCATGGGTGATGTGGTCAACATCACGCCGACTGCCTTTACTTCCCAGGACTTTACCTGAACCCACTAGATCTATGTTTTATAAACCAACCCGATCTCATGGGTGATGTGGTCAACATCACGCCGACTGCCTTTACTTCCCAGGACTTTACCAGGTACCCACTCAAGACTTCGTCTACCTGGTTACCAAAGTCATTTATAAAAAAGCCGCCAGGTAGTTTGGACTCAAACCCATGACCTCGGAGCCGCAGGCGAGCGTTTAGCCGTCAAAACATGGCGTCTCCCAAGGTGAGGAAAGGGGGGGGGGTGGAAGTGGGAGAAGAAAAGAGAAAAATAAGAAAAAGAACAGTGAGAGATATTACAAGAATAGGTGCATTTGTTGCAGGGTAATAAAATAATACTGAGAAAAAGAAGAACAAAGGTATAGTGGAGTAAAAAAGAAAGATGAGTGGAAGAAAAAGTACTAGTTGTTGTAGATGATGATGATAGTAGTCACGAAGATGATTATAAAATTAAATACCAACTCTTCACACAACTCTCTAATTGTATACACTGTGAACTGTGAAGCTCGACTAATAAAACGGATTTTACCTAGTAGCTATACACTACAGTCAATAGAATAGATGAAAACACTGGTCCATGACAGGACAGAAACATTGTACATGCACTGTAGTTTTTAAGTGAACAAAACATAGAGAATTATATTTATATAAGTTCATTGATTCTACATAGTCAATGCTTTTATACCCAGCTGCTGTCCGCGACCATATCTGCAGCCGAATATTAAAATTTCGCCTTTTATCGAGACTACTTGTTAGAACTGAAAAGCATTGGAAAGGACATCAAAAGATTTGAATAAAGATTCATCATCATCGTCAGGTGCCTTGCCGACTGGCGTGGGCGATCATGCCTCTCCACAATCTGCGATCTCCTGCATCATGTATCTGTTCGTGTGCTGACACACCTCCATGCCATACAACACGACTGTCAAGAATCTTCTCTCGTTGTCTTTCTCCAAACATCCTTCCACATATATTTCCAGTGGTTACAACATGTTCTATTTGTCCTCTTCTCATAACATGGCTGAAAAAAATTGACTGTCTCCTTCTGATGACTGTGACAAGTTGTCTTCGTGCTCCTCTCTCTTTCAAAACCTCTTGGTTGCTCTTTTTGGTTGTCCAAGGTATTCTAAGCATTCTTCTGTAAAACCACATCTCTGAGGCCTCAAGAAATTGTTTGGCCTGCCCACTGATTGTCCAGGATTCACAGCCATATGTTAAAACTGTGACCACCAACCACAACTCGGGGCATATCAATTAAAGATCTCATTATTTTTTCACTGTATAGAGAAAACAAATCAGGAGACATCATTGTCTTTTACCCCTCTTTATGCTTTGAAATGTACCTAAACAGTTGTTAATTCTTATAGCTGCTGTTTGCTGCCAATACATATTCTTTATTATTCGTAGATCTTTTCCATCAATATTTAATTTTCCTAAGTTTAATTACTTCTTCGTGCTTCACACAGTCAAATGCTTTTGTATAGTCTACAAAGCATAAGTAAAAATCAGTCTTTACTTCTAAAGCTTTTTCTGCAAATGTCCTTAGGATGTATATGGCATTGTCTGTACCTTTTCCTCCTACAAATCCACATCGTTTATCGCTGATTTCTGGTTTAATTTTTTTTCTTTTTCTTCTCATAATTATTCTCAGTAAAATCTTAGTCATGGGACTCATAAGACTTTTTGGGCTATGGTCTTCTCATTTTAAAGTGCCTGGTTTCTTTGGCAAAGCTATAAATAAGGATTTTAAAAGGTTAGTTCGAATTTACCCACTATTATATATATCATCAAAAAGTTTATTTATTATTGAAATTCCAAAATCTCCCAGTGCTTCGATTTCTCCCAGTGAGATGTTATATGGCCTGTGTGCTTTTCCTTTCTTCATATGACGTAATGCATCCTCTGCTTCTGCAGTAATTATTGGTGAACCATCATTGTTGGACTGCAATATGGCCTGTATGCAGCACATCATCAATAGATTTTCTGAAGCCTGTACCAACTTCGGGCTTACTATCAACACTGATAAGACTATTTTTATCTAACAACCGGCTTCCACAAAAAAGAAAATTACTGTTATCCCACTATCACGGTAGAAGATCAAAAACTAAATGTTGTCAATATTTTTACTTATCTTGGCAGTACCCTATCTCAGAGAGTCAACATCGAGGACGAAATCAACACTAGAATCTCAAAAGCCGGCAGCAGTTTTGGCAGACTTTATACCAGCGTCTAGAATAGAAGTGATATCACTCTGCTGACCAAACTTAAGGTTTACAAAGCCGTAATTCTTCCACTACTGCTCTTCTTGCAAAACGTGGACTGTATCAGCGCCGTGCTAGAACATTGAATCAGTCTAATATAACTTGTCTCAGAAAGCTGCTCAAAATCAAATGGAAAGATATGATCCCAAATACTATGGTTCTTGATAGGACAAACCTGCCTAGCATCCACACTGTTCTGAAGAATTATCAGCTGCGTTGAGCTGGTCAATTAGCCCGCATGCCAGATTATTGCCTCCTAAAGAGAGTATATTATGGCAAGCTCCTGCAAGGGAAGAGGTCCCAGGGAGGAAAGAAAAAAGCGCCATAGGGACACTTTCAAAACTGCTCTCAAGTCTTTTGGAATCAACACAGCTACATGGAAGGTTGCTACACAGGACCGTTCTGGATGGCGTGCATCCCTTAGGCTTGGTTCTTTAGCCTGCCAGGAAGAGGAGGCTGCATAGGCGGGGAAACGGAGGCAGACTAGAAAAAAACCTTTTCGCTAATCCCACACTTACCACCGCTCCCATCTGTTATCCGCACTGCTCAAGAACTTTCCAGGCTCGTATTGGACTAATCCGCCACCTTCGTACTCATAATAATTGATCATTACTACTTTGGATAAAAAGTGGTTTTCATCACTCGTGATGGATAAACAAAAAAAAAAAAAAAAAAAAAAAATTTTTTAATGACATTTTAATGACACATCTAATTATTGATAGTACAATTTGAAAAATAAATCCACAGTTTAAATGACACAGTGCTAGTAAGGCTATCTGATGTGTTCAGATTATTTATTCCATCATCTCCTTGTGTGATGCAAGTTTTCGTTATTGAAAGCCCTACTCTGGCTCGTGCTAGGGGCCGCAATACAGCCCGACCATAAATATGGTCGGCTCTCCTCCAAATAACGGGCACAAAAAATGGCGGCCAATGCTGACCAAAAACAGGGCCTCAGTCACGTGTCAATTGCGCACTTCTGGCGACATATTTTGCTAGGACTCACGAGCAAAGCTGCAGGAGATGCGGGAGCTGCTGCTCATGATTCTAAATCATCTAATTTGGCCCCAATCCACGTCGCGTGAGCGGCGTGCGGGATACTCTCGGCGGTGGCGGTAGTCGCCGGAAAACCGCAAATTAAGTCGCCGGAAGTGCGCAATTGACACGTGACTGAGGCTCTGTTAGGGTGTTTTTGCGGCCGCCATTTTTGTGCCCGTTATTCAGAGGATAGCCATATAGTCTAATGGCTGAACGCGGTTTCTGGGACCTCTCCACGGGTGATCCTCATCCGCATGCTGGCACTTTGTGTCACCGGATGTTTATCGATTGTGTGATGTCCTGGTGGGGTACAACAAGCAAACAAGTACAATTTCTATCATAATCACAATCCAAATGAAGCCAATATTTAAAAGAAAACAAAGTACACATTGGCTTAAAACTAATTACACGATACATAATATATCAAATAAACACTCTTAAAACTTGATGAAACTATATATCTCTCAGTTATAACCCTGAGGTTGAACAGGACATTTTTGACCTACTACTACTCTGTTAAAAAAAATTATGATGTGTTTGGAATTAATCTCAGAATATGAATCTTTTGCAATTGACCTTATTGCCCGGTTTGGTGACACAGGAAAAGGTGCTGTTTCATTCTTCTCACTAACAACTTATATCGATTTAATTAGTCTAATCGGGAAATCAGTGAAAATAAAAAGATGGTGAAATTATTTATTCTTAATAAGCGTATTCTAAATAAAACAGTTTAACTGTTTACATTTCACATTCAGCTGACGAGCTGAATCGATACTCTTAGATTCGCAATTATTGACTGGAAAGCTTAAACACTATCCACGACACAAATGTAAAAAGTACTGTCAACTGACTGGTTGAACCCTAGGGTATTCTTGTGTGCAATATGATTATTCATTAAAACACAACGATTTTGAATGTCAAAAGTATGCCAAAACTATGTTCCTTTTACTAGAAATGCATTTTTTAGAACAGAATAGTATCAATGGAAATCTAGGTGTTTATTTTTATTTTTTTTCCTTCTTATTTTGAACAGTCTAGTTGCCAATACAGGTTTATTTTATTGGATACTGCAAAGTTCATACACATACTTTTCAGATTCTGCACTAAGTTGGAACAACATGAAGACATGCTTTTCCCCCCGCAAGCATGGTGTTGAAACCACAGACAACATCTCGACGGTGTACACATGTAGGTGCACGCAAGCGCTTGAATGTAGTTCGGAAAGCGGCGCTTTCTGCATTAGCAGAAGAACTATTTCAGAAAATTAAACAGGAAGATTTAGATATGAAGCTGCGGGTTTTCTTAGAAAGTAAAATAATATCGAAGTGGTATTCCTGATTCAGTTTGGGGTTGTATTCTGACATCAGTTTGGGGTTGTATTCTGACATCAGTTTGGGGTTCTATTCTGACATCAGTTTGGGGTTGTATTCTGACATCAGTTTGAGGTTGTATTCTGACATCAGTTTGGGGTTGTATTCTGACATCAGTTTGAGGTTGTATTCTGACATCAGTTTGGGGTTGTATTCTCACATCAGTTTGGGGTTGTATTCTGACATCAGTTTAAAGTTGTATTCTGAGACAGATTGGGAGTGTTAAACCGAATAAATTGACACTTCCAATGCTGTTGAAATGTATGGCTCTCTGAATGAACTTCAGATTTATGGTACACATTTACAGGTATTTGCTGAAAAAAATCTTACTTAGATCAGGAGTCCAGAATAAGTTCAATCTTCTTCTGCTGTTTGGGATGTCAAATACAATGCATCACATAAAACGTAGAGGATTTTTTGATGAACTGACTTAGTAGCGGAACCAGAAAGTCATGACGAAGATGATCAGACGGTTTCACGGATTTGGAGAATCAAGGCACTTGATGATGATGATGATGATAAACAAATACCTTTAAAGTCAATCTTTTTATACTTGGTTAAAGGGAGCCGCTTAGCTTTCATGCACCATTATTGGGAAAAGTGTGAGATGGTCTCAGCCATAACCCACCGCTCCCCCCTCCCCCGCCCCTTTTTCTTCAACACTTGCGCTTGGCTACAGGCGAGACCATACTCTTAAAAATAAACTTTTCAGAAACAGATGGTCTGTGATCTAGGCAGCACTTCTTTTTGATACGTCGCCGTACAATATGAAAAACATGTCCATTTGTGATGCAAACCCCTTCGGTCCGCTTCATGAAGGGTTTATTTCACATTAGAGAAGCGTTTAATTTCGAATCGCGCAACCTAATTTATGCAATCATCATAGCAAAATATGTAAAAAAGACATATATTGGGAATCCGTTAGGAAAGTAGCAGATCGCTTCTATGCACTTGCTGATATTCGTAACAAGGCACTGAAAGCTATCTCTTTCAATTTAACAGTTCCGACCATCAAGGCGAAAACTATATCCTAGTCACTGCTATTAAATCTTGCTTCGGTGATCAAACCAGCTGCTACTTATTAGAAAATTGTTTCATCCATAGTTCGGCGTTCTTAATTCTGAGGGAATCAATATTCAACACAGCTTTATTAAATTATTCACTTGTTCATTTATTTAACTTATTTATATTACTCCCCGTCTTTTTAAGCATTATTATTTATTTCGTTTTGTATTATAGCCCTTCATAATCATGTTTTCCCTCATTAAGTACTTCTTGGTTTCATGTTGACCCTTTTCTTTTTTAAAATTAGCTCTGTTGTCTTGTCTGTTGAGTTTCCAGTCACAGTTTGTGCTGTATTTAGTTTTCCGTTGATAAAGACTTTGGACGAAACATTCGGTTGTGTTTGTGAGTGTCTTTTCCATTCATTTCGTTGAGCTTTCTAGTTTAATTTTGTGTTATATTCAACATTTTTTGGTGTCATGTGGCAAGTCCCTGGGGCAAAATAGGTTAGCCGTTTGCTTTGCGCTCTGAAGGGCCTAAAGTCGTTTTCTTCGTAGTTCACCTCATCCGCTCTGCGATGAGAGACCGTCCAAGGTGGGAGGAGATTCTGTGCAGCAATGTATATCTTTTCACAAATACAGGCTTTAAACATGAATTAATATGAAATGTTCCACATTTTTAAAACTAATCATCATTGTGGATCAATCAGTGAGGCGCGGATATTTACTGTCCTCCACAGCGAATTGTCTTCAGTGCCACTGTGAAATCCACCTTAATTTCTTCCACTGTCTTAAACAGCCTTGATTTTATCAGTTGTCACAGTTTGTTCCTAGTCTCCCCCCCCCGCCCCCATCATATTGAGCTGTTAATAAATGTCATAAGAAAACATGTGTTATAACTTGTCCTTACGAGATTGTTTCAGTAATTATATTTTGGTCTCACGCTTCACCATGAGCAGCAGGTGATATACTGCTATTTATCGTCTGTTTTTCATAGAATGTAATATGGTAACCATCCTGTATCATAGCGGAGTGAATGATGTCTCTATTGTAGAAGTAGAGTCAAATTTTACAACACACAGAAACCATTCACGTTTTACTGATTTAAGTTTATGAGAATGGGCAGGCATGGAGTGTCGCTCTGTATTAGGACTACTTTAACCTTATCGATGACTCCAGGAAGACTTGTAGGCCAAAGAAAACCAGCAGGCTTGTGTGGGCAGTTCTTGCTACCAAAAATGAACAGTCGTTTCTGGTAAATGATACAGCCGTATATTTCCCATTCGAAGGTCCAAAGCTTACATACAAACTTGAAGTTAATTTCAAAATCTTGAGAATCAACAACTTTCCATAAATAACCGTTTTTCTGTAAAATAAATGCATTTCCGCCGTGCACAAAGCTAAACATGCCATCCAGCGGTCCGCTGATTGGTGTGTTTGGTGACAGAGGAAAATGCTTGCCTGAATCTGGACAGAAGAAATGAAACATCTCCCCTGTACCAAAAAGTTTGCCAAACAACAAAATATTTTCTTTATACTTGATCATTGATTCCACATAGTTAAGGCCTGTTAAGCACAAATTCCAGTTCTTGTCGCAGCCATATGTACAGTCAAAACGCTGTAGATATCCAGTTCTTGCATCAAGGCAATAAATGTAAGTTCCCAATGACAATAACATATTTTTTCTTGTCCGACCTGTAGAACTACGCTTCTCGCTTTCGTGTAAAGTTTCCCAGTTTTTGTTCAGTGAGCACATCTTTAATGCACTACATTCGTTCACGTACAACACATTGTCAAATACAACCAAACTAGCCATTTGTGAACATGGTAGTGTTGTGTACTCCTGGGTGGAACCATTCTTGAGTAGATAAACTGTAACCTCTGTGCCAGAAGCAAAAACCATGGCGTGTTTCATTTTACTTGTTGCTCTATGAACTGCTGCATCAGGCCATGAGTCATGGCGAAGTTCTACAGACAACAGTTGATAGCTTTGAAAATCATATCACGGGCCGCTCTACAAGAAATGACAATATCATGATCAAGTAGTTTCCTCAAACACCCATTGCTGATCAAACACAAACGGACAGCAGATAATAGTTTTACTACATCCTGTTCTCTAGCCAGAACAGTGGTTCTAGCAACTTTACCGCCACTTCTTTCAGAATCAGTACCTGTCCGTAATTGTGTTACAGATGAAGAACCTCTGTAAGTATAATTTATCCAGCTTAAAATAACGTCTATAGCGGAATCTTCGGAATCAGCTGTCAGGTAATCGTTCTGAAGAATGTTGTAAACATCGTCTAAGGGCAAAAAATCAAAATAGATTTTCTGTCTGCACAACTCAAAATTATTGCACATAAACATGAAAGAGAACCCCTTTATCTTCTTTGATTTAATCTGCTTTGCATGAATGTAATACTCACGACAGTTCTGAGCTGTCATTGTCTTTTTAATAAAGCGCTCACATTCATTAACTATAAAGGCAATCTGTAGAAGAACCGCAGTGAGCCAGACATCAATGATATTTTCTTCTGTTAAACTACCGATTCCCTTATACAGGGAACCAACGATGAAAGAGAATGCTTCCTTAGAAACTCCGAAAAGGTTGACGCGGTTGTCTTGGCACACCAACTCAGACATGAAGAGCGCCTGGAATGATTTGGAATATGCATTCAGTATCATCTTGTGACACGGGAAAGAGACATCGTCTGCGACAACTGTGAAATCGCACAAATCATGCATATTGTTTCCAAGGCACTTTTGAAAAGCATAGCCCAGGTGTTTTTTACCAGCCATCTGCAAAAGTCAGAAGGCATAATTTCTCAGGTTAAAACATTTTTCTTAGTTTGTTGAAATGTGGTTTTAAGAAGAATGGTAAGCGTTCAAAGAAAATAAGTGTCGAGATGTTGACAAACTGCAAGTTACAACAGCCCTAAGTCCTAATCTAGTTATTGGAGAATAACATTACAAAGTTATACAAGGCAACAAGGCATGCAGAAAGCTTACTGTATTTGCTCCAATTATGTACATTTTTTTTAACGGACTCTAATGTTATGCTGCTTGGCGCAAATACTCTATTTACTAGAATGTACACGGTGCACCTAAATTCTAGAGATCAGAGGCCCTGGTTGTCACTAAAAATTCCACATATTACAGGGAAAACATATATAGACAGAGATGGAATCAATTCATTACGATTCCTGCCCATATGGGGCTTTAAAAGAATCTTATGCAGTGAGCTTAAGTGTAAAAGCTTAAAAGTTGCAGATATGCCTCGTTTTATGGAATCTTTTCAATGCGACAGGAATAAAGAAATTCATTAGCCAAGATAGAAAATTTCAGTTCCAAGATATACCAGTACAATAATACTAGGCGAAATATGTTGACAGAATTTTACACGAGAGACCTAACATGATAACATATATGTCCGTTAGCTTCCTGTTAACACTTGGCCACAAAGAAGTAAAATGCTGTCACCAGTTGCTCAGAAAGTGAGATCCAGAAATTTTCACGACTAGGGACAGTAAATGAGACATCTTTTTCACTTTTAGATCCTCATTCTAAAGTTTCCCAACACCTGTCAATCTGAGAGCGCAAAAATCTGCCGTAGGTTATTGGGGAGAAGGGGGTGAAGACTATCTACCTCCTGAAAAACCTGGCAAACTAAATAATACGCAGTTCTTATAAAATATATTTAGCCGCTCTTATGACTATAGAAGGAAGCATAGCTCTATAGTTCCTTCAACATCTCAAAATCACACTTGCAAGCCATTTTCTCGAAAATTGCCCGATGGATCGCAACGACTTTTTACATGCTGCCTTATAACGCACACGATTGCCGCTTGGACTGAATTGAGCACCATTTAACCGTTGGATTAGGCAGGACACAGAGAACACTCATGTCAAGCGAGGAAGGAAAATGAAAGTTGACGACTTTGATGTAAATGTCATTTATGTGAGATCTTAAAAATGTTAGAGAAAAATCAACTTGTAACTCTCCGAAAACTGAAATTAACACTGAAAACACAATGCAGTATTGACATTTCAAAAAGGAGTCTGTGGAAAATTGTAAGATCCACCGGGTTTACTTTCATGAAAACTGTGGGGAGAATGAATATTATTTTTAAAAACCCACATCTGATTGCTAGTCGAAGCAAACACCTAAGGCAGATCCGTGAGCGACGGATGCAAGACTATGATATTGTATATTTAGATGAATCCTGGTTAATGCCCACCATACCTATGCTAAAGAATGGCAGTTAGTAAAGGGTGAACAGTAAAGCAACATTCAAAGCAGCAAAGGCCAGCGCCTTATACTGACTTATGCAGGAAGCAGTAAAAAAAGGCTTAATCCATGATGCTGGACTATTTTCCAGTTTAAAAGTACGGACTGTAGGGACTTCCACACTGAAATAAATGGACATATTTTCAGGCACTGGATAGAGAATGATCTTCTTTCAATTCTGGACAGACTATCATGCCTAGTAAGGGTTAGTGCCGCCTATTGTAATGCCGTATCAGAGGAGGACAAAGTACCAATGACACCAAAATAAAAAAGATCAAATTAGGTCATGACTTACAAAGGAGAAAGTCAACTTTGACGATATATATTTGAAGGCAGAGTTGTTGCAACTCGTGAAGAAAATGAATAAGACAAAATTGTATGATATTGACAAAGTCGTTATTGAATACGGTCATACTTCTCTGCGACTCCCTGCATATCATTGACACCTCAACCCGACAGAGCTTGTTTGGGATAAAGACAAAAGACAAGTTGCCGAAAAGAACAGTATATTTAAAATTTGTGATGCTGAACTTCTGACACGTAAGTCTTTCTCAAAAATAGACATTCATTTCTGGAAAAAAGTGTGTTGAACATGTGCTCTAAGAAGAAGGCGAGTACTGGCACAGAGATAGATTACAATTTGTTCAGCCAGTAACAATTATCAACCTTTTAGGATCGTCAGATTCGGAATGATTAAAACCATTTTTTCGATCCAGTCTGAAAATGCACTATAGCATTAGCAGCATTAGAGGTAGTGGGTAGTAATCGTGTTAATGGTGGTGGTACTGGTGGTGGTAGTAGTAGAAGAAAAAGAGAAGAAGCAATTAAGATTGATAAATAAAATACCTACCTTTCTTACGACGACGCTGCATACATAACATGCTTCATGAAGTTCTCGACATTGGATTTTGCGTTTCACTAAGCAGCTATACTTCGCAGGTAACCCTAATATACCATGTGGCCGAGTCTATGTACCCCCACATTAATCTATTCTATATTTATTTATTGATTGAAAATTATCCGACAAGGGTCAGTGAGCTTAGATTTACACGCAAAATACCAACGACGCCTAACTGCGTAAATAGTTCACTTAATGTGCTCACGTAAATAACACTGGCTCATGTTACCAAGCGCGTTTTTTTTCTAAGTAAGTCGAGGTATGAAATTTATAACATTATTTCTCAACATAGTCACCATTGACTTCAACACATTTGTAGTACTGTGGCACCTGCCGCCAGTGTCTTGAACCATTCATTAACCGTGACCATCGATAGTTAACGCCTGTCTGCAGTTCATCATCAATTTCAAACCGCTGGGATGCCAGCCACTTCTTGTCGCGCGCCCACGTGGGTAAATACACTGATATAGTGAGGGTGTGGGTTTGAACCTTAACAATGCCCACCCACGTGAGAAACTGGACTATTAACTAAGCTATGTTGATCCTAGACAGTCCTGGATAGCCAAGAAAACAGCGAGTGGCTCGTTCCATGAAATAGAAAGTTGCTGTACTTGTATCCACAGGAGTAAGGAGAAGGGATAGATAGATATCTGGATACACCCACTGTGATATAATCCGATTGCTGCTCATTTAACCCCTCCGACTGCTCTCCTCTCCTGGCATTACTTAAAAGCCCCCATCAGTGATTTTTAATTATTTGTTAGCTGAAGTAAACTAATATGCACAATAGAACACTTGAACCTAGTACAACAATTTACTCAACTATGTTGCAACAACATCAAAAAAGATTTATTTAATAAATCTGACTAAAATAAATGAACTTGTTTAGGCTAGTAGAGTTGAGGTGATGTTATAAATGACATTAAAGTTGCACA
>CAJHNH020001365.1:151619-174821 GCA_905116865.2 Candidula unifasciata | reverse complement strand
AAAAACTTGAAAGGGTTTTTTATTAGGTTTAAGTATGGGGGGGGTTTTTAGGCATAGGTTTTTTTGACTGTACAGAGGAAGGTTCTACGTTCGAATCCGCTTCTATAGCGATCAAGAACGTCGAACTATGTGTGATCCCACAGCCGCTACTGATCTATCTACAGCAGTAAGTAACCACTCTTTAACAGACATAGATTTAGATTTAGGTACTCGTGAACTATATGAACTACCTAAGCATAGGAAAGGTCCCCGACATTACAGATCGCCTTATGAAAGTGAAATTTTCTGGCGTCGATTGATACGTCTGAATGCTAAGAAGCCGGCAAAGAGAATGGCGCAAATACGCACTTCAGGCGTTGGTAAAAAAGGAGTTCCTAGTATACATGGGCAAGGAGTAAATCGGTTTCAAAGAAACCTCAAATAACTCCTCTAATATATATCTAATATATATACATTTAAAAGTGGAGTTTATTCAAAGCAACTAGAAAATGTAGACATAATAATGTTGTCCAATAAAGGCCTATATATATAGATATAAGGGACTATATCTTTCCGGTCGAGTCCAAGTTTGAATTTTTGCCGATTACAGGTAGGTCAAGTTACCAGTCTTACGGACTGATGCGTAATGGCTCATCATTCCAAAACAAGCATGTCAGCTCAAAAGCCCCTATTCTGTTTCTGAAGGACTGGGAGATAGTCCACGACACACATCCGTGTGTTGCTACATGGAAGATGTATGCTCTCAAATCCTAATTTTGACCTCCTTGCTGGTGCTTAACCATAGACTTTTTAGGCTGTTTATTCTTTGCATTGCTATGGCCATCCTCCTTTTAATTTATGTGAAACAGTCTCCATTGCTATTTATTATAGAGCCTAGATATTCAAAGTTTGTGACATTTTCCATTTCTTCACCATTTTTTTTTTCCTGGGTGACAGCCAGTTTTATCTGTGGACATTATTTTAGTTTTCTTTTAATTCAAAAATAGACTTTTATCTTCACAGTGCTTTTGGACAGACAATATTAAATTTTCTGTTCCATTTACGCAGTTCGAAAGGAGGACTGTGTCATCTGCGTAGCGAAGTTCCGGAATAGGGTTGCCACCAATTTTGAGCGGATCATAACTGTCACAAATCTGGTCATTTTTGACATTTCTCATTATATTTTCTGCGTTTATATTGAATAGGTATGGTAAAAGAATGCACGCCTGCCTCACCCCCGTTTGCACCTCGAACCAATCCGATGTTTCACCAGCTGCTTTAATGGCTGCTTGTTGTTCTTGATAAAGATTTTCAATTAAATGCACCAAATGCGCTGGAAACCCAATACTTCTCATAATAGTCCACAGCTTCTGATGTTGGACACAATCAAATGCCTTAGTATAATCAATGAAACAAGCAATCAGAGACATGTGTAAATCCTTTTATCTGCATCATTAGTTTAATTACTTCCGTGAAATAGTGTTTTATTAAACACCTTTAGATCTTAGCATTGCTGCTGTTGATCTCAAATTCTAGATATAGAAAGGGTTAAGGTAACAACTGCTTAAGACTAAAGGAGCCAAAGATGTTTCAAGGCGAGAGGATCGTTTATTACCCCTGCTGTGACAGCATGTGTCTCAGTCTCTCCCAACTGGGAAGCTAGTCGATCACCGAGAGTGTCGTATAGAACACGAACTCCAAAGCTTTAGTGACTAAGTTCAGGCTTTCTGCAAAGGACATTAACACCGAAGCTGACTCTATGACCATCAGAGCCTGGGGACAGTAAAATGTAGCCAAAGTAATATTATTGTAACACTTATATACTATTCTGAGCAGGGCAAGACGGGTTTCATCTCTCTCTCTCTCTCTCTCTCTCTCTCTCTCTCTCTCTCTCTCTCTCTCTCTCTCTCGCTCTCTCTATATATATATATAATATATAATAATATATATATAATATATATATATATATATATATATATGTATATATATCTTCTTCTTCGTTCACCGGCTGTGAATTCCTGCGGAAGGTCAGGGTTAATCGTCCGCTTGGACTTTTGGCTTTTACCTGGACCAGAGTTTTACGTGTACAACCGTTTTGTTGTTCCCTGCCTCATAGGCAGCTGTACTCCGACTTCGAGGGAAGACGTCAGGCCAATTTCTAGGATGACAGTGGCCATTGTTTTGTGTGGGTCGGGACGTTGCCTGATTTTTGTCCACTTTGTCTCCTTCTCCGCAGGTATGCCCCCGGAGTACCCCTTTGGGGCAGCCCCCTGCGGAACGGTTGGCACCCAAGGAAAGGCAGGGGCAGATCATGGGCATTCCCCGCCATCCAAGGAGGCTTCCATGTATGCAGAGCCGGCACATGGCGCTCTGGTTCTGGGCTCACCCAAGGAATTGTCAAGTCCTGCACATGCCTGCTTAACCTCACAACCCTATCAGGCCTCCCGCTTGACAAGGGCTGCGCCCTCTGAAAGACAGCAGGGAGCAGCCCGCGAATTCTGGACTTTTGTGACCACCCAAATAGGTACATTCTTTTTCTTCGCACGTTAGGTATCTTTGACGAGCCGTTAGCCCGACAAAATTTAACATCCTGCGTCAGGCATATCGTTATCTGTTTGGTCCCAACACTCGGGCGAGTGGGGTCTTTGGGTGTGGACATTTGGACTTTTTCCGTTCAATACGATTTGTGATGGTCAGATTTTGAGCTTACCCGTGTCTCATAGGTTCTAGTTTTGTTGGACATTTAGGCTTGGCCAGCCGATGGATGGTTGCTGTGGTGTACCTCAGCGCGGTGACGACGGACACTGAGGTTAACAGAGGAATTACATGGTAGAATCTTGCTGCGAAACGCCACCCACAGAGATGCTCTCTCGTCTGTGCTGCGGGTAAATCTCTAGGTCAAGGGTTGAGTCATCAGCAGAACAATGTTCTTTTCACTCCTCAATCTTTTAACCGAGGGTTGTAATTTTAGTTGTACATTCGGCAAGCACTTTACTCATGTTCCTAATGAGTTTTGATAACCTTTTTCACCCATGCGTTTGGGGGGGGCTGATATAAGAGCCACAAGGACACATCACCTCTGGGGGCCGCGCCAAACTCCGAGATCCCCTGACAGCTCTGTTAATGCTCATTTGAGACATTTTCCGTGGCGCACGACGAGGGACGTGCTGCAGGGGGTATTGCGTTGAGGTCCGTACAACCAGAACAGTGAAGGGACTGGCGCCCGTGAGAGTGACGTACGGAGTATCTCCTTATACACATCATGTTGGACTTAACTTTCCCTCACGCCTGTGACATAAATCACCGCCACACACACCACACACCACACACACACACACACACATATTATATATATAGCATATATATATATATTATACCTATATATAGATTTATATATATATATATATATATATATATATATATATACTAGCTGTACCCGCCACGCGTTGCTGTGGCCATAGTTTTGGCTTAATGGAAATGAAAGAAAATAGAAATCGCCCGTGTCTAATACAAATCATTGTCTGCTCAGATATATAGAGCTAGTCTTTTGATCCCACCTCACCCCCCCCCCACCCCCAAGACTAAAATCACCTACTACCCTCTCCTTCATCAAATTTAAAGTCATTACCACCTCCCCTCTTCCACCGACTACTGCTTTCTCCCTCTTCGAAGGATTTGAAACAATCACTAACTGGCGATATTTTGTTGTTGCTGTAACTGACATTGACATCCCTGCCCATCTGGACTAAAAATAGCAGCCACTTAATCGGAAACAACGAAAAAGAGAACTCAACTATTAGACATGTGTGTCTACTACTACTGTGTCGCGATTAAAACACAATTCAAAACCGCAGGCAATTGTTTTCTCTCGTAGACAGATACTCCAGATATATTAATGAAATAGAAATCGCACGTGTCTAACACGGTTAATGAAGTTAATGTCGCAGTCACTGTCTGCGCCGACGTCGAGATAGTCCTTCATTGCCCCCCCCCCAACCACCCCCCCCCCCCCCCCCCCCCCGCACCCCCCCCCAATCGAAGGTTGTTTAAAAAAAAATACCCAGAAAATAGAAATCGTGTTTAATATGGTTATTGTGGCAAATATAGAGATAGTCTTGTTTGCTGTACCACGACCTACTCTATGTATTAGTATTAGAGAAGGCGTTTGCTGCACGTAACTACTGCGGATTCGAACCCAGGTCTACCGCACTTGAACCCAGTGTTCTAACCATTCGACCAAGCAGCCACTTAATCGGAACAACGAAAAGAGAACACAACTATTAGACATATGTGTCCCTACCACTGTGTCGCGATTAAAACACAATTCAAAACCGCAGGCAATTGTTTTCTCGTAGATATTAATGAAATAGAAATCGCACGTGTCTAACACGGTTAATGAAGTTAATGTCGCAGTCACTGTCTCCCCCGACGTCGGATAGTCCTCGATGCGCCCCCCCCCCAGATAAGTCCTCCCCCCCCCCATTGCCCGCCCCCCCCCCCCCCCCCCCATCAAAGGTTGTTTGAAAAAAACAACAGAAAATAGAAATCGTGTTTAATATGGTTATTGTGGCAAATATAGAGATAGTCTTGTTTGCTGTACCACGACCTACTCTATGTATTAGTATTTAGAGAAGCGTTTGCTGCACGTAACTCGCCGGCGAATGGTAAATACGGCGCATGCGCAATTACTAACGTGGCTATAATTAGAAATCACTAAAGTTATAAATATTAGTTGCGTATAATTTGGCATTAATTGTGGTCACCTATCTCTAACAGTGACAGGTTGAATTTTAAACCACGACGGTTCAAAATCCGGTATCACAACAAACATATCCTGAAAATTTCAGCTAAATCGGTTCAGTAGTTTCCGAGTCTATAGGGGTGAAACAAACACACAAACATTGATTTTTTTATATATAGATAGATATTAGGGTTGTACCGAATATTCGCTTCGTATTCGCTTCGGGGCCGAATAGTGGACCTAATAACTATTCGGTATTCCGGCCGAATAGTTGCTGTCGGGCCGAACACGAATAGTGGTTACATTCGCAAGCACTTATATTTAAAGGCAATGCGTTCTGCTTTGTTGTTGCTTGTGTATGTGTGTATGTGTGTGAGAGAAAGAGAGTGAGAAAGAGAGAGAGAGAGAGAGAGAGAGAGAGAGAGAGAGAGAGAGAGAGAGAGAGCGAGAGAGAGAGAGAGAGAGAGAGATCAAGCATTTTTCGTTCTTCCAGGGTGTCTTCGCCCAAATCAGATTTTAAGATATTGCTAACGAGAATATGGAGGTGCGTTTAAATTACATCGAACGAACGGCTGAGCGAACAAAGGTTTTGAAAGAGGCGGGAGCCCGAAGACAACTAATCACGACATCAGAAGGATGTTATGAGAAGAGGGAAAATGGAACATGTGGTGACCACTGGAAAGATTTGTGGAAGGAGGGATAGAGAAAGACAACGAGAGAAGATTTTTGACAGTCTTGTTGCATGGCATGGAGGTGTGTCGGCACACGAACTGATACATGTTGCAGGAGATCACAGGTTGTGGAGAGGCATGATCGCCCACGCCAGTCGGCAAGGCACCTGATGATGATGATGATGATGATGATAACTATTAGTATTCGTATTCGGCCGAATAGTTGGTCCCACTATTCGTATTCGGCCGAATAGTGAAAATCACTATTCGGTACAGGACGTTGCAGAACCAACGCCAACAGCCCCTGGCTGTTGTGTGGTTTTTCTAGGCAAATTTACGTCCAGTAGTTTGCCATTGATACTGGACGGTCGGCTTTCTTGATACCACTGTCGAAACCAACGCAAGGAGCATGGCCCGCAGCTGGGATCGAACCTGGCATCCCGGCATTACGAAGAGTTCGCATCGACTTAGCCACAGAGCCGACTATATATATATATATATATATATATATATATATATTGCAGAACCAACCCCAGCATTTTTTGGCTGTTGTGGTTTTTCTAGGCAAACTTACGTCCATTAGTTTGCCATTGTGACTGGACGGTCGGCTTCTCCGTACCACCGTCGAAACCAGCGCAAGGCGCAGTGTTCGCAACGCCTAAGCCACAGACGCCGACTTCAGATATGGGTTTTATAACAGAAAAAAAAAAAGATAAGAATCTGGATTAGCAGTGTCCTTAGGGATATGCATAAAAGGTTCGCAGAAAAGATTGACTACTTATTGTTTTTAAAACCGTTGGCATCATTGTATATGCATGTATCAGTGTTTGTATAGCATAAAATATACTGATTGTTTGCTCGATGCTTTTTGTATCAAGGTCGGGAGTATTTGATGATATTTAATTAGGTTTATTTTTCCCATGACCTCGTTTTTTAAATGGGTGCTTAGATGTATGTTCGTTCGTTTGTTTATTGTGAAGCAGCTTTTTTTTTCTTTTAAATTTCCATTTCATACCGGATAGAGCTGTAAGGGCATAAGGCAGTGATTCCCAAACTGTGAGCCGCTGCGCCTCTGTGAGCCGCCGCGCCTCTGTGAGCCGCCGCGCCTCTGTGAGCCGCCGCGCCTCTGTGAGCCGCCGCGCCTCTGTGAGCCGCCGCGCCTCTGTGAGCAACGACATCTTCACATGGGTGCAGCCAAATATTCGAAGATACACGCGTTTTATTTTTTTTTTTATCTTTTACATACGAATAGTGATATTTTTATTTTGGTTAGGGCCCCGTGGAAAACTTTCAATTGAAAAAAAAAAAAAACAAGGCGCTGCATCTAAGAAAAGTTTGGGAAACACTGGCATAATGTGTTACACCTTCATATATTCTGATACGATATATGAAGCAGTAAGACCTGTTCCCTTAAGCATCGTCTTTCATTCCCTGTCAGTTCTCAGAAAGTTCTGTATGTTGTCCTGGGCAAGATTTTTTCCTGACTCCCTTCTGTTATGTTTCAATTTCTATTTATCTCACAGTCGCAAACTTATAGAACACGTCACTGCAAAATAAACGTTAGAGACCGCAGTCATTGCTTCCACGTAGTGGTACGAGAGTTGCACCGTGAAAGAGATTGTGGCTTCGTTGCGTGACATTCCTATAATATGCAGTGACTGATTGCAGACGACCTCCATTATGAAAACGGCAGTTATTTTTAAATAAATTATTACATTTCCTCATCTAGAAAGGTGTGACATCCAAGACCGCTACAAACCCCAGGTGTCGTCGACATCTGCCTGAGTAAACCCTCACAGTGCCTCCTTCCTAACGTCTGTAAACCCTACAGTCTAACACACACCCCATTGCCTTCTACATACCAGCCGCTTTACTAGTGACATTTCGTGTGTTGATATCATTTCTTCTTGGTTATCTTTTTTTTTTTCGAGTTCAGCTTCGCCACACAGTTCTCGTTGCTCGTTCACAGTCTTGTTCCATAATTTGAGTTTTTTATGCTCATGCATTTTCTTTTAAATATCTGGCCTATTTGTCTGGAGTTTCAGCTTCATAGCAAACGGGTCACCCCATAGTTGCTCCGCTCCTGTGCCAACGAAAAACACACATCATGTTAACACAGTCCTTTGTGGAAAGATCGACAGACTGCTGTCTCAGCATATCTAGCATACACAGGCATTAGCAACAACAATTAGTCTGGAGACTGATAGTTCCTTGCCTCTGAAGCAGATACTCTCTCATTTCGAAGAAAAACCCCAAAATTAGTCGACTTTGACGACATGCTTGTTGGGGCAGTGGGTCTAGTCCCTCAGCCCCACACCCCACCCACAACGGGGCTCCGAAACCCGCGAGGAAAGTGTGTTGATATTAATATTCAATATCCTATTAAAATCACAAACACTGAGGTATTGGAAAGAGCAGGTACTACAACAGTCTTTTCCATGCTCAATCTGTTGTAGTACCTGGTCTTTTCAATACCTCAGTGTTTGTGATTTTAATTTTCAGGTGGCTCGCTGGGTCACCCCTAGAGAATGGAGGATGGCAGAGTCCCTAAGGACATCCTTTATGGTAAATTAAAGACAGGAAGAAGATGTCGAGGCCGACCTCTACTACGATAAAAAGATGTGTGCAAGCGGGGCATGAATGATACAGTTATTGAGGTGGACTCATGGGAACAAAATGCTACGAACTGTGTTATGTGGAAAGAGCACATCAGGAAGGACATAAGCGTGAAGGAAGAAATGACTGCAGAAAGAATCAGAGCTGCACGTCTGAAATGAAACGGATTAAACACAAATGTTGATTACAGTGGTCCTGAAATTCCATGCCATCATTGTGGAAGACTTTTCTTGACAAGGGCGGGTCTTGCTAGTCACACTCGCCATCGCCATGGGCTGTGAGTCACATGTCTCCTCATAGCGCAATATAACACTTTCGTCTGGAAAGACGGAAGGGTGCCAATCAAATTAATGGTTTAACACACCTGGTGAAAGTTATTGTACTTGTAATCACACGCACGCACACGTGTGTATGTCTGTGTGTGGGTGTGTCCATGTCTGTGTGAGGGTGTGTCCATGTCTGTGTGTGGGTGTGTCCATGTCTGTGTGTGGGTGTGTCCTTGCATGCTTTACTTAGTTATGGTTAGGAAAAGTGGTCATTATAAAACCTGAACAGTCTGGCGCTCTATGTGCGAAATTTATTCATATTTCAGACTTTCAGATACTTTACCCCGTGTGCTACACGCTGTTGCATGCCCCGCATGCACAGTGTCATAACCATAGATCACTGCAGTGCGTACACCCACGTTAATGTTTGTCTTCAGTACTGTAAACCAGTAATGATATTATATAATATTAACTATCCAGCCTTTCATAAAACCGATCCAGATGAACAAGAACCGATATTTGTAAAAGGACACGAACACCCATGCCATGTTGAAAATTGCATTGTTGTTGCTATTGTTATCATTTTAATTTGTATTATTAATAATGTAATTTCAAAAAAAAAAAAAAAACAATTGTGGAACTTCTAATGAGCGTAGTCTGTTCTCCGTTAGTGATAGTGATAATTTGTCATCAATTTTTAGTGATGTAAAAATCAGGCAGTGAAATGATTAAACTGCTCTTCAATTGTCACGTTGACTGATCGTAACACCGGGTACATGTGTCCGCACCGAACTGCTTGCAGTAACATCAATGATTGTAAGAGGAAAGGTTTGGTGATGCGCCTAAGGAATGAATAAAACCTAACTACGTTTCTCAGTGATTTAACAGCTGTGGTTAATATTGTATCTAGAGATGGATACACAAACACAGTTTGTATGTCACGCGCCGCGGGGGGTGGGGGGGGGGGGCGGGGGAGGGTGGGGGAGGGCGGGAACAATAAAATACAGAGGTCCTGAAGAGACAAACAATGAAAACAGTGTGGTTGGAAAGACATAATTGAAATCTTTCGTATAGACAAAAGTACATAACAGTTTACAAAAAAACTATATTGTATTGAAAAGTTCAAGGTAAGCTAGCAATACGTAGACAGCCATACAAGTGTGAGGATAATATCAAGGCTCAGGGTGTGTAATCCAGGGTGAAAGACAGATAGTGTTAGAGATCGCGTAGAGACCGCACCTGATTGATTAATATTGTGTTCCTTAAGATTATATTTTATCAAATGTGTTTATTGTTGTTGTCACTTTTACTTTACATCAAAGACGGATTCTGCGATGTGAGTTATATTGTAGCCTGGTATAGTGTTATTCCTCTTTTGTCATGCGTTCACTGGTTCTAAAGGCAGATGCGGTCAAGGCCATTTGGGAACAAGCGATGGAGTCAATTAATATAGAAAATTATGTTTTCCTTGAGAGAATGAGGCATCTGGTGTAACCAGAGGGTCTGGCCGGCTTACTACACTCACAGAAAAGGCAATAAGGGCATATAACCAGATTGTGACCGGATCCATCAGTACTGGAACTCTGCGCTGGCTGCTGAAGATGAGGACGGAGCATGCATGGGAATGCTTCGAGTGCTGTGATGTCAATTCTTGACTCAACTCAACTCAAATTTACTGGTTGTAGTTTTAATGAATACCCCTTGGCTTCTAGTAATATATAGTACTGTACTAATTGCTAACCGTCTGGTCCGAATCGTAGGCTTTTCGATATCAATCTCTCTGACAACGTGTCAAATATATCATTATATAGCTTGGCTGTCATATCTGTAATCCCATGTCCAGCGACGTATTTACTTCCAAATTCTAATCAGTGATGGACCATTATAACAACCCTGTCCTCTAGCTACGGAAAGATGGAATCTCTAAAGTTTGTAGAGCAAATTGTTGGCTTCTTGTATGCCTAAGCTCTGTCAATTGATGATTGTTGTTTATTAATAATTAATTGTAAAATGTTCTTAGCTTTCAGCCTAGTTTCTTCTTCTTTTTCTGCCTTTCTAGCCCCTAATGGAGCAAAGGGCCTCAACCAACTCACACCAAGCCGTTTTATCTTTTGTTATCGCATGCAGCTCTCCCCGTGTCCTCCCCATCTTTCTGACTTCATTCTCCACTCCCTTCTCCATGTGGTTTGTGTGTGTGTGGCCTTCCTTTATTCCTACGCCGCTGTGTGTTCCAATACAAAGACATTCTGGTTATGTTGTTCTCCTATTTTCTCAATGTGTGTCCTATCCAACGCCAACGTCTTTTCTTCACCTTTTGGTCCACTGTAGCTTGCTAATTTCTCTCCCAATCAGCCTAGTTTACTGGCTACAAAAAAAGTATTGCGTTTTCGCTGTTTAATTTTCATCTGTGTTTCCATTGCGCAATCCAGTTCTCCCATTAATTTGATCCCAGGTTTAAAAATACAATTGGGTTGACAAATGATCTTCCACTAGCAACTAGGATATTAAGAGCAATAATGAACGTCTATGATCAAGGCCGAGCTTAACTGTACTGTGAAATAGGCACGTCACTGTCTGTCAGTTATCTTTCTTTTGCACTGACTATTTAACTGCTTTGGAGCGGTAATTCTCTACAAGCGCATTTTCTTATTGGAGACGACGCGGATCTCTTACACACACACACACACACACACACACACACACACACATGCACACATTATATATATATATATATATATATATATATATATATATATATATATATATATATATATATATATATACATGTGTATGTATATAAATATAAAAATCAATGTTTGTGTGTGTGTTTATAAACCTGTAGACTCGGAAACTACTAACCCGATTTAGCTAAAATTTTCAGGAGTTGTTTGTTTTGATACCGGGATCCTACCTGTCATGGTTTGAAATAGGTGGCAACATTTGTTGATACAATTGTAGAAACTAATATTTTAGTAACATTTAATTGAAGCCACGTTCGTAAATGCGTATACGCAGTAGTCGGAACGCACGACTAACTATTAGCCGGCGTGGTACAGCAAACCAGTTTCTATATCTGCACAGGCAATCATTGCGTCATTTACAATATTAGACACGATTTATGTTGTCTTTCTTTTCAGACAACCTTTGATGAGTTAGGTGGATTTAGGAAAGGGGTAGGGGGCCGGGCAGCGCATCCATGACTATTTCTATGTCTGCGCAGGCAATGATTGCGACATCAACCGTGTAATACACGTGTGATTTCTATTGTTGTGCCATTTCAATAATACTTGAAGTTTATATCTGGGATATCTGTCTATGAAAAAAACAATAGCCTGCGTTGTGAGTTGTGTTAGAATCGGGATACAGTAGTCGGGACACACATCTCAAACAGTTTCTTTCTCTTTTCGTAAATCAGAAGCACTGATTGGTTGCCTGAACGGTTAGAACACTGGGCTCTCGTGCGGGAAAACAAGGATCGAATCCCAATACGATATTTGATTTTTTCCCCGGGAAAAAATTAAAACCTAGGCTTCACTGTTGTGGCGACAGCACTAGCTATATGGCCCTAAATACTAAAAAAAAAGGACACGTATGTGGGTAAACCAGTTGATATTTAAATTTGACCATTTCGCTGCGGTAAGGTGATGGCGTTTTTCTGTCAGGGAGCGAAATTACACATCCTAACCTGACCAGTCCGTGGCGACAGCACTAGCCTTTCCGAAAACCTTCGATGAGTGAGAGAGTAGTAGATGGATTTTTATTTTCTTTCTTTTCCATTAAGCCAAACTATGCCACAGCAACGCGTGGTCGGGTACAGCTAGTATATATATATATATATATATATATATATATATATATATATATATATATATATATATATATATATATATATATATATATATATAAAACACAAAAATGCACAATGGGATGCAGTTGCTAGAAACTCGCCTGCGGATCCAAATGTCGTGAGCTCGAGTTCTGGAGTTGCCAGACTTTTCAAAAATGAACTCAGCTCCCAGGTCGATCCAACCTTAAATGGTTACAAGGTAGAGTCCTAGGAAGTGAAGACGATCGGATCCACCCACTAAGTGCTTATGCGTCTTTAGAAATATAGGTCTAGTCCTATATGCCCAATACGTCTATAAGCATGGAAAAGGACCCTTTACATGAACACACACACAAACACACACACACATGCACACAAACAAAACCTGTGTATTGTCAATAATAATTTTCTGATATATTAAATGGTCTTCTATGATGAGCAAAATGGTCTTCTATGGTGAGGGATGTGTTATGTCATCTCTCCTCTTCAACTTTGTGATTGATTGGATACTAAAGAACACAGTAGACATGACAATAAGAGACATACGATGGACTCCATTCACCATGCTTGAGGACATTGATTTTGCAGATGATATAGCACTCCTATCACATAAACATGAATATATACAAGAGAAAAGTAACAGACTAAACTGCACAGCAGAAATGGTGGGACTGAGAATAAATACAAAGAAAACTAAGATCATGACAAACAGTCCAAACCAACAACCAGTGACCATAAGTAACCAATCACTTGAAAATGTAGAACATTTTACATATCTTGGCAGTGTGGTGTCCCTACTGGGAGGGACAGAGGAAGACATACAGTCACGTCTGAACAAAGCTAGAGCTGCTTTTGGAAGGATGAGGCAAATCTGGAAATCCAACAATTACTGCAGAGGAACGAAATTCCGACTCTACAAGAGCATCATTTTGCCAGTTCTTCTTTATGGAGCGGAATGCTGGAGAATGACCAAAAAGGATGCACACAAGGTGTCTACCTTCCACTACACATGTCTACGTAGAATTATCAAAATTTTCTGGCTAGATACAATCTCAAACACTAAACTACTTCAAGCCAAAAACCAAGAAACTTTAGACAGTATGATTACCAAGAGAAGATGGAAATGGCTTGGCCATGTTATGAGAATGGCTTCTGATATACCTGCCAAAACAGCTCTCACATGAACACCAGATTGAAAGAGAAAACAGGGGCGCCTAAAAACAACATGGAGACGAACGTTGGAAAGTGACCTGAGTGCGGCATCTTTGACATGGAAAACTGCATTGAAAATTGCACAGGACAGGAAAGCATGGAAAGTCCTCTCTGAAGCCTCAGGTGCCACTAGGCATAACGAGAACTGATGATATGGTGACAATGTGACTTTGTGAGGCATAATTTCTTGCAGTATTTAATCCGATCAGGTTAGTTGTTTATCATATTCATGTCGCAGATGCTTTGTTTAAGGTCGCTCTCAACTCAGTCTCCTGATCGCAGTCTCTCATCAGCTCTCCCGCCTTGTAAACTTTCCTATCGAAGGAGTTATTTATATCCTGTGCCTATCGTCGCGTTGGTCAGACTCTGTCCTCCTTTCTGGTACTATGCCTTTTGCTATTGTTTTCCTAATCTATATTGGCGCTTGATATGGCCGAATTATTCCAGCTTCCGAGACAAGATTTTGTTTATTAGCATGTTTATTCGTTGTTATGAACATTATATACCACCGAGACCATTAATGTACCCGTTATTCCACAAATACACTGTTTGTGGCGCGTGTTTGCACAATGTCATGTTCATCAGACAGCACCACTGAGACGTTTCCTAGAAGCTCTGTGGTGTCACATCCTGTATTGTTCTTTGACGTCTATGTTGTAACTGTGAGTTTTGAAGTCTCTGATATCATGGGTTGTTGCCGGATGTCCTGGTGTGTTTGCGGATATCTAGAGACACCACTAATGCATTAGAAAGCTGATTAGATCAGTGCACTGCACGTTCTCTCGATCATTGTCATTCACACACATGATGACAGCGTGTTCCATCGCTGGATGCCCCAGTGGAGTTCATTTGAGTTAAGTTGAGTCAAGAATTAACATCACAGGACTAGGGTGCATTCCCATGCGCGCTTCGTCCCCATCTTCAGCAGCCAGCAGAGTTCCCATACTGATGGTACCGGTTAAAATCTGGTTATATGTCCGTCTTGCCTTTTCCCCTGAGTGTAGTGAGCCGGCCAGACCCTCTGGCTACACCCAGGCCCCTCATTCTCTCCCGGCTATATTCGTTTTTTCTCTACTGATTGCTTGTTCCCAAAAGGCCTGACCACATCTGCCTTGTCATGTATTAATTTACCACTCAGTGGTGCAGATCCAGCCAATCTGTCTGCCTGTTCATTACTCCAAGGGGAGTGTTTGTTAAATACTGTGTATTGATACCTTTTCAAAGTTTTTGCGACTGGCATATACGTCATCGGTTTTAGCGCCCAGAGCAATATAGACGAGGTATATTCGAATATAGTCGTGCATGATTCTTTTGCATCAGAATACACGGAATGTTCAGAGAAATTCAGGGTCGCAGATATCTGATCTGTTGGACTGTGGAGCACACCTGCCATTCCACTTTTTTAGTATACTTCAGAGGTATCAATATTTGAGATTGATGGAATTAAAGTATTACAAATGGACTCCTTCACGATATCCACTGTCTCTTCCCTAGCAAACATGCAATACCAGGGTGACCGTTTACTTCCTACACATTTACAGTTTTAGTTGTCATTAAAACAAAACGTGTGGAGAGTGGTCCCCGTTGTTGTGCTTGTCCAATTTTAAAACAAAACTTCACAGGTATTTTGAAGACAAAACACTGTCAGGCATCACATTGATATCTGCATACTACCAGACAGATGTAGGAGAGTTTTGTTTAGCTGTCACTGGTTCTTGTTAAAGATTTTCTTGAAAGTATTGGTGTCGCGCGCCCACGTGGGTAAATACACTGATATAGTGAGGGTGTGGGTTTGATCCTTAACAATGCCCACCCACGTGAGAAACTGGACTATTATCTAAGCTATGTTGATCCTAGACAGTCCTGGATAGCCAAGAAAACAGCGAGTGGCTCGTTCCATGAAATGAAAGTTGCTGTACTTGTATCCACAGGAGTAGGAGAAGGGATAGATAGATTTCTGGATACACCCACTGTGATATAATCCAGGTGCTCATTTAACCCCTGCGACTGGTCTCCTCTCCTGGCATTACTTAAAAGCCCCCATCAAGTGATTTAAATATTTGTTAGCTGAAGTAAACTAATATGCACAAAGACACTTGAACCTAAGTACACAATTTACTCAACTATCATGAAACTCATCACACATGATTTATTTAATAAATCGAAATTAAAATGAACTTGTTTAGGCTAGTAGAGTTGGGATGATGTTATAGATGACATTAAAATTGTACATAACTTAGCTCATCAGGACAGTTCTCGGCTTGAGACCCTGCCTATCTTTTCCAGTTTGTCGTCCTCACTGCTTTCTGCAGGTCGTTACACTCGACGGTCAGCAAATAATGGATGCCTACTAGTCCCTGCCCAATATGGGAACTGGAAAAATGAAACCACGATGCCAAAAGTTCTGTCTCAAGCTTAGGTTAAGCCCAACAGATGGCATGTGCTCGACAGGATCTCATTTACCAGACCTATAGTTCACCCCTTTATAACTTTTATCAAGCTCCTCCTACACTACGCCTAAAATCATTCTCATCCAAGGATGTCATAGCCCCTCCCCTGTGGGTGTATATTCCCTGTCAGTCAGTGACTGTACAACAAGTTTGAATTCCCACGCTAGGATCTTCTGGTTCATTTAAGCTGGCCAAAGCAAATAAGACAAGTCACACCTCCGGCCTACTTCACCTGCCATCACAATAAAATCAGACGGTGTCAATTCTTCTGCCAACACTTTCCGCTCACTGTGTCAATAGTGACCGTCGGACCTGCCGTCGAGTTAGGTAACCTCAGGGGGAATTAAACACAATTAGCCGGAGTTAGCTGCTCCTAAAAGTCTGGCTAGGAGATAAAATATCTGACACCAACAGATGGTGTGCAAATCTCCAGTCAGTAAGTCTGCTTGGTCAGTCTTATCTCTGTACCTTAACACTTAACGTCTGGGAAAAAGTTTTAGTGTTTGATATGACCAACGGTCCAGGAGAATTAAATGTTATATCTGGTCGTCTTTCTTCTGTAAGGATGTATCCAAATCCATATTTTTCTGCATACTTTCAAAATACAAAGAAATAAAAGTAGGTTGAGGAAAGATATTCTGGAGTCACCGAGCGTATTGTCACAGAGCCTCTCCCTTAAGTTCGGTCACCCTGACCGCACATCTGCACGCTCTGTGGCTTCCAAGAATTTCAAGTCCTCCTTAGCATAACTGCCCACAAGTTTTCTGTTTCCAGTATTCTTTATGGCAGTGGGAATTCCTGCACTCGTCTGCAGATATCCCATGTCCTTTCATCCAGGATAATTCAATACTGTCATTGATCCTGGTAATGAGCGGGTATTCCAAGCAGTCGCTCGGTAATGTTTCTTTGTCCGGAGGTTCCTCCTTCCATCGGATAATCAAAGATCCATGCTTTGTCAACGGGACTCCTCTGCGCCGTTGACTGACAACCTCTGTGCGTTTCCTCACTTCGCCGCGCCCTATCTGCCTAGGGAGAGCCTGAAGTGTTCTACTAAAAGGATTAGTTGCAGTCAGGTTGGATCCTCTTTTCCTCCGTCTACAGATCTTGAAATAATCTGTCACAAATCTCCTCTTAAAACGAGGGATATCTTCACTCATCGTGATCCCACGAAGTGAGTGCCACTTACCACTAACAATTTCTCTGAAGAGTGTCCATTTGTTGCCTCTTCGGTGCATTCTGTCTTTACCTTGCCAAATTGTCAGGGTGGAATTGTCTTTAACAAAGATCAGTCCAGAGTCAGAGCACGAAATCAAGTCAGGGTATACAGTCAAATCAGAAAAAAACTCAGGGTTTCCTGTAGAGACTGTAAGGTGGGATTTCTTCGCAATGAAGTTTCCACCACAGCTGAGATACCCCTGTCACTTCATTCGAAGCAAAGAGTACTACAAGACCAGAATGTTGGGGTTCCCTACTATTCATGGCTTGTTCTGCTTCAGGGTCCTTCATCAGAAGTATCCCTGTCGCCCCAGCTGTACAGGGCAGCAGAGACAAGTTGTCTCCCTGCTCACGAAAAGTATTTTCTTCTTCGATAATGGCAAACACTTCTGTCTGTCCATTATCGACGTGCACAGGCCTAGCAGAATTGTCCTGTTTATGTCGAGTCTCTAAGATCGTCAAGACGTCCAGAGAACTCTCCTCCTCATCTGCTATATTCACATTGGTCTGGCTTTCATATGCCAAGTCCAGTGAAAGCAAATCAGGAGGTGTGTTGCCGCCATCGCAGTCAACTCCTTTTGGTGTAAAGTCAGAACTAACACATTCCATTAGGCATGCGGCCGCATCCAAGGAAATAGGGGACACAGGTTTCAGCGTTATTCCCTACATCAGTCTGCTTTAATTCCTCTTCTTGCATGAAGGGACCAAAGGGGATATGGGAGTTGGGTAAGTCTTTGCCCTCGTCCTCATTAATGTCTGGTGTGTCAGTCGAACCGCTATGTCTACGGTTACAACCGTTATCACGCTTGTCACTACTGTCAGGTTCGCTCTCATTTATCTCGTCTGAGGTAATGGGAGTAAGGGGTTCCAGCAATGTAGATCTGGTCCCTTTAGAAGATTTCTGCTTCTTGTTCCATCTTTTCCTTTTAGGCTTAAGAATGGAAGTTAAGGGGTCCAGCAATGTAGATCTGGTTATCCCTAAAGAAGAGTTCTCCTTGTTGCCTCTTTTCTCTGTAGGAATAAGAGGTGTGAGATACTGTCCTCCGGTTTTTATGTTTTCTTCCTTAGCTGTTGAGTTTGGCCAAGGAGTGCTCACCTCAATGGTTAGATAGTGGGCCCCCACCATATCTGCTTGAGTTTCAGCCTGAGGTAATGGTTTTTCCTCGCATATACTCGCAGTTTCCTCAACGCTAATGTTTTCTGCTTGCTGTTTTATCCTATCTTTTTCTGCCCTCTCAAGTAGCAGTTTTCGATGAATTTCTTCACTCTTACGCCGCATCCTTTCAGCAAATCCTTCCTGAATACACTCTATCTCTCTTTCTAATTCTTCTCTTATAAGCTGTATGTCTCTTTCATACTCTACTTTCCTTAGCTGTTCCTCTCTTTCATACTCTTCTTTCCTAAGCTGTTCCTGCCTATTATATTCTTCTAGCTCCAACTGGCGCTTTTTCTCTGCAGCATTACGGGCAACCATATAATCAAAAGTATCCATCTGGCATTTAATATATGTTTCTAACTGTGCCCCTACTCTACCCTCAACTATCCCGAATTTCCTTACATCTTTTTGGTACTCGGTACGTAAGTCCATTCTATCTATCAGGTCTATCCAGAGATAAATGTAATACTTCCCCGACTCCGGATAAGAAGGATATGTCAGAGCAAAGTACAGTGAACTTGGCACCAGAGGAGACTATGACAGCCGCACAAAGATGTATATGATGCAAAGCAGCCTACCAGATTAACAGCCTATAGAATACTATAGCAGCAAAAGGATAAACCTATCAATGATCAAAGCGATGTTACACTCAGTCACTAATTATTAATCTCAATGATATGATGTCAGCATGTAATATGTTCTACAATCTATATCAAATGAAATATGCAAGCAAAAAAAAAACATCAATTCATCAACTCTAACTAAGCACTATAGATTAAACAATCAATGTTCATGAAATGTTCAATGATAGACAGTTAACTCATATGATTTCATCAATTAAATACTTTTACAGTTATTATAATTCTAATCTTTCCAGTTACCAATTACTAAGTATGATTTTAGTCTAAGTACTGGAGGAAGAGTTAAAATGAAATCTATGAAATTAAACTTCTTTTCGTTAGTCTAGGGTCTGCCGGGTTTGATCGCTGGCGGGACGCCACTTGTGTCAGGTTTTAATTCTAGAGAGCGACACAATGGTTACATGATGTTATAAACCCCGAGACGAGATACCCAATTGTCGCTCGATGTTATAAATTCCCAGACGAGATCTCCAATTGTCGCTTGATGTTATAAAATCCCGGACGAGATCCGCAATTGTCGCGCGCCCACGTGGGTAAATACACTGATATAGTGAGGGTGTGGGTTTGATCCTTAACAATGCCCACCCACGTGAGAAACTGGACTATTATCTAAGCTATGTTGATCCTAGACAGTCCTGGATAGCCAAGAAAACAGCGAGTGGCTCGTTCCATGAAATGAAAGTTGCTGTACTTGTATCCACAGGAGTAGGAGAAGGGATAGATAGATTTCTGGATACACCCACTGTGATATAATCCAGGTGCTCATTTAACCCCTGCGACTGGTCTCCTCTCCTGGCATTACTTAAAAGCCCCCATCAAGTGATTTAAATATTTGTTAGCTGAAGTAAACTAATATGCACAAAGACACTTGAACCTAAGTACACAATTTACTCAACTATCATGAAACTCATCACACATGATTTATTTAATAAATCGACATTAAAATGAACTTGTTTAGGCTAGTAGAGTTGGGATGATGTTATAGATGACATTAAAGTTGTACATAACTTAGCTCATCAGGACAGTTCTCGGCTTGAGACCCTGCCTATCTTTTCCAGTTTGTCGTCCTCACTGCTTTCTGCAGGTCGTTACACTCGACGGTCGGCAAATAATGGATGCCTACTAGTCCCTGCCCAATGTGGGAACTGGAAAAATGAAACCACGATGCCAAAAGTTCTGTCTCAAGCTTAGGTTAAGCCCAACAGATGGCATGTGCTCGACAGGATCTCATTTACCAGACCTATAGTTCACCCCTTTATAACTTTTATCAAGCTCCTCCTACATTACGCCTAAAATCATTCTCATCCAAGGATGTCATAGCTCCTCCCCTGTGGGTGTATATTCCCTGTCAGTCAGTGACTGTACAACAAGTTTGAATTCCCACGCTAGGATCTTCTGGTTCATTTAAGCTGGCCAAAGCAAATAAGACAAGTCACACCTCCGGCCTACTTCACCTGCCATCACAATAAAATCAGACGGTGTCAATTCTTCTGCCAACACTTTCCGCTCACTGTGTCAATAGTGACCGTCGGACCTGCCGTCGAGTTAGGTAACCTCAGGGGGAATTAAACACAATTAGCCGGAGTTAGCTGCTCCTAAAAGTCTGGCTAGGAGATAAAATATCTGACACCAACAGATGGTGTGCAAATCTCCAGTCAGTAAGTCTGCTTGGTCAGTCTTATCTCTGTACGTTAACACTTAACATATGGGAAAGTGTCTTAGTGTTTGATATGACCGACAGTCCCGGAGAATTAAATGTTATATCTGGTCGTCTTTCTTCTGTAAGGATGTATCCAAATCCATATTTTTCTGCATACTTTCAAAATACAAAGAAATAAAAGTAGGTTGAGGAAAGATATTCTGGAGTCACCGAGCGTATTGTCACAATTGGTAATAGTGATTGGAATTGTTCTTTATGTCCTCATCTTTTAATCAAATCTTGTTATGTTGTGGAAAGTGGGCGAGGAGGGGGGTTCTCTTCATATACTCAAGGAGGGGAATGGGGCTGGGGGCGGGCGCCACCGTTAAAAACGTTGGGGATAACTGATCTATAGAGATGTTTCTGCGTTGAAAAGCAAAAGAAGTCCATGGGGTGGGGGGGGGGGGGGTGTCCATAACAAAAGCTTAGTGCAACAAAGCCTGATAACACAATGTAAAGTGCAATACGTTTGTGCAATTGTTTACGGTTGAATTTAATTTTCCTGAAAAATTATAAGATTTAAAGTGAAGTTGGGAGGTTAATATGAACCTAGATTAATTAATTACAGCAGAGTGTTTGATTCGTGACATATCAGTGCTGTCTTTCTCCGACAGTTTTTGTTAATAACGTAGGTTTAATCTAAAATATCGCAAAACTCCATTTTCAATTACTTAACAGTTCCTTAGCATCCAATATAGAAAAAGAATATCATACATCATTTTGTTAGCATTAATGAACACGTGACATGTAATTGAAATTGTGCATATATTAAACATGGTTTCCAGATACTGATCTGACAATTTAGTCATACGAGTGTTGACATTGTGAAAATATAAATACAGTACTTATTCTCTAAATTTATAAAAAAAAATTAAACTTATTGACATTTGCCGACACATATACAATACCCTGAATCCAAGATCGACATTCTCTATAAATGTGCTGTACCTACATGTAGGTATGTAATTTATACCCCACCAGAACATCACACAAGCGATAAACACCCGGTGTCACAAAGTGCCACCAAGCGGAACTCCACTTCAGCCGTTAGGCTAAATTTAAGGCCCGGCTTTTTATTCCCGGCAAAAGCCAGGCTAGGGCTTCAAATAACGATAACAAGAGGATGACGATTAAAAAACATCTGTGTTGTACCTGCAGATAATAAATGCTGTAGATCGTGTTTTCATCAGCAACCCTTCGTGATACCTAAAATTTTCATCGCACTATTTGTATTGAAAAAAAAAAACCGGTAAAAATGTCAGATGTTGTTTGGCAGATAACTCGATAGAGAGAGAGAGAGAGAGAGAGAGAGAGAGAGAGAGAGAGAGAGAGAGAGAGAGAGAGAGAGACTGACAGTGTTGACTTCATATTATTGTACACACTGACGGATAAACTGTAGTGCGAATACAATGCTGTAACGACACATTCATGCACAGACGTCCACAACGATCGGACTGTTTTCAGCATTGAGATGTTTAAATAAAAATAAAAGAACTTTATATCCAGCACTGATAACATTATTTCCTTTTGACCGTCTACGCTCTAAAAATAATACCTGCACAATCCCAAGCTAGAACCATCATAAAGTTGCCTGCCGATGACTTGTGTGTCCAGCTTCGTTATTTTGCTGAACTTTAGCCGCTATCTCAGGCTAGTCATCTATATCGAAGGCGAATGATTGCAAGCAAAATGTTCCCTGTTAAAAATAATTGCGAAAGGGAAACCAACAATATTTTGCTTCAAAGCAAAGCGTCCTTATAGGCATTACCTTGTCAGTTCAGGAGGCAACCAACAGTAGTATCCTGTTAGCAGACACGCCTTGAAACGAGCACAATAATGATACAGTTAACTGAACCTTAAATGATGGGGGTCGTCAGGGCGAAGTGGAAAAAACACAAAACCTTTTACCTCACCGTCTAAATATCGTAAATTCATTTGTGGACCACTTTCTGCTAGTCGTTGCTAAAGCTATGGAGGTCCCTGCTTTTTGAGACGCTTTGTGTGAACAGCAATTTGAAAAGAAATATCGAGCAGTATGAGATAGAGTACTGTTCCATGGAGATGTCCCTCTCGCTGCTAAACACTTATTTTATCTTGCCGGGCGCACAGACGTGCACCTAATTCAATCATAGCCACTCGACCATTTTACGTAATGTTGCTCCTAGCTGGATCTATCGATTTTATCTTCAATTACCACCCAGTGCGCCTCACCTGATCAGTTTGACACAACACTCACACTTTTTGAAATGGTATCCAACCGTGTCGGAATTTTCCACTGTACCGTACATTCTCTCAGGAATAGGCAGCATCTCGCTGAAATTGTATTTACTGACACATTTCTATAGATTTTATTCGTTCAGTACTCCAACAAGAGTGTCATGTTATGTAGGAAATCGAAGCCAGAATATATTTGTCAATCTCTCTCTTCAGTTAAACAGATAGTCAAGACTGCTGAGGACACTAAGGAAACTGCTATTTTAAGAACCTGACGCTGAATACGAAACTTGGAACAGATTTATCAGAAAAGAGATGGCGATAGCACAATTCCTAAAAGCTTGCCTGGCAGCTTGAATGTCTTGTGTTTGAATCTGCATAGGATTAGATTGTTAAATGTTTGATCTCGTTCCAGGTCGTCCCAACCTAAAATAGAAGGAATAGTCTTAGAAAAAAAAATCGGATTTAATTCGACAATATCTAACAAATGTCGATATGTGTATATAATTATGAATC
>CAJHNH020001365.1:84119-146619 GCA_905116865.2 Candidula unifasciata | reverse complement strand
TGCAGAGGAACGAAACTCCGACTCTATAAGAGCATCATTTTGCCAGTTCTTCTTTATGGAGCGGAATGCTACAGAATGACAAAAAGGATGCACACAAGCTGTCCACCTTCCACCACACATGTCTACGTAGAATTATCAAAATGTTCTGGCCAGATACAATCTCAAACACTAAACTACTTCAAGCCACAAACCAAGAAACTTTAGACAGTATGATTACCAAGAGAAGATGGAAATGGCTTGGCCACGTTATGAGAATGTCTTCTGATATACCTGCCAAAACAGCTCTCACATGGACACCAGAGGGAAAGAGAAAACAGGGGCGCCCAAAAACAAAATGGAGACGAACGATGGAAAGTGACCTGAGTGCGGCATCTTTGACATGGAAAACTGCACTGAAGATTGCCCAGGACAGGAAAGCATGGAAAGTCCTCTCTTAAGCCTCATGTGCCACTAGACATAACGAGAACTGATGAACTGATGACTGATGAAATGATGCATTAGACTTTTTATCAACAAGTTAATTAACTCTTTCAGTCCTATAGAAGCCACTATCTGAATATTTTTCAGCTGTCCAGTTTCTCAAAACTATTTATCGTCTATGTCTAGTATTCTTGTGTTTTCCTCAGAGTATACTAAAGTAAGCTCACAACGTTTTGGTTTCTTACAGAGCAAGCGTATTTAGCCCTTGCTGAAATAGAACAAGCCTGGCTGTATTGCTATTATTTTTGGCGGATGAGTGACATTCAACCCCACAAAGACTCCGCAACGAGTGATTAACACCCGTTGACACAAGGTACCACCATTTGGTGTGAATACCCCAGTCGCAAATCCTAGAAACCCCAGTCACCCGTTAGGTTATCATAGGGACCCGGACTAAGGCCGGGGTGGGGCTGTAAAAAAACAGTCACAATAATCGGGGCAGGACTGGCTTCTTCAGTCACTATGTACTTATCATCATCATCATCAACACCCAAGTATCAGCATCATATCAGCATCATCACCAACACCATCAAAATCTTCATTGTTATCGTAATAATCATCTTCGGCATCGTCGTCGTCATTATCAGCATCAACATCATCATTATCATCATTATCATTATCTTCCTTTTTTCTTTTCTTTTTCTTTTTCTTCTTCTTCTTCTTCTTCTTCTTCTTCTTCTTCTTCTTCTTCTTCTTCTTCTTCTTCTTCTTCTTCTTCTCCTTCTCCTACTCCTCCTCAGTCCTGTTGTTGTTGTTTTTCTTATTCTGCTGCTGCCGCTTCTACTTCTTTTGCTGCTTCTTCTACTTGTTTTGCTACTTCTTCTTCTTCTTTTTCGACTTGTTCTTGTTATTCTTCTTCTTTTTCTTCTTCTTCTTCTTCTTCTTTTTTTTCTTCTTCTTCTTCTTCTTCTTCTTCTTCTTCTTCTTCTTCTTTTTTTTTTTCTTTTTTTGTTATCTTCAACTTCTTCTTCTTAGTCTTCTTGCCCTCCTCTTTTACTGCTTCGGATGTCGAGGGTGATATAACGTTCTGTGTCATGCTCCTATGTACTTCTTGATCAAACATACGCCCTATAAATTTAGTGTTATCTCTTCATCTTCTTGTTAGTGACCTTCGTGCTCTTCTCTTTCCTCTGCTCTTTTGATAAATACCCTAAACGGTGTGCTTCCATAAAGCATTCTCTTTAAGTTGGCGAACCATTTTGTTGCAACTTTTTTGAGTGTGTGTAACTTAGTATTGGTTCTGAACGACTTTTCTCGTATGACTTCTTTCCGATATCATCTCTTCTCTCACTCATGCAGCTTTTCTCTCTTTTCTGAAGTAAATAATTTTAATTTTTTTAGTTGCTTGTGAGTGATCATGTCTGCCATCGGTAGCATGGATGTTATGCAATGAATTACAACGGCTGAATTTATTGTTTTATTGTCTATTTCAGAGCTGTATTTGATTTTCTGCATTTATTTTCACCTAGACTAGTTGTGACAGAACTAGGAAATCGATTTCTGATACAAGTGCCCTAGACTTTGCATCCCTGAAGGTGATCGGAAGCCGTTATTAGAATAATCAGCTCTCTCTTTCTCTCTCTCTCGCTCTCTCTCTCTCTCTCTCTCTCTCTCTCTCTCTCTCTCTCTCTCTTTCTCTCTCTCTTTCTCTCTCTCTCTCTCTCTCTCGCTCTCTCTCTCTTTCTTTCTCTCTCTCTCATTTATCTCTCTCACTTTCTCCTCATTTCTCTCCCCACCTTCTATATATATACATGTAAATATATATATATATATATATATATATATATATATATATATATAATATATGTGTGTGTGTGTGTGTGTGTGTGTGTGTGCTTGTTTGTGTGCTTGTGTGTGTAAGTGTGTGGATTGTTGGTGAGATTCTGTAGCTCTCATAAATAAATACAAGATGGCAGCAGCAACAACAAAAACAAGAGGAAAAATTTGTAGTAATAGCACCAGCAGCAGGAACAGTAGAAGTAGTAGTAGTAGCAGCAGCAGCAGCAGCAGCAGCAGCAGCAGCAGCAGTAGTAGTAGTAGTAGTAGTAGTAGTAGTAGTAGTAGTAGTAGTAGTAGTAGTAGCAGTAGCAGTTGCAGTAGTAGTTGTAGTAGTAGTAGTAGTAGTAGTAGTAGTAGTAGTAGTAGTAGTAGTAGTAGTAGTAGTAGTAGTAGTAGTAGTAGTAGTAGTAGTAGTAGTAGTAGTAGTAGTAGTAGTAGTAGTAGTAGTAGTAGTAGTAGTAGTAGTAGTAGTAGTAGTAGTAGTAGTAGTAGTAGTAGTAGTAGTAGTAGTAGTAGAGTTGTAGTAGAGTAGTAGTAGTAGTAGTAGAGAAGTAGCAATATTGGTAGCAGTAGTGTTTAGAAGACGAGAAAAATAGCAAAAGCCGCAGATGTAAACAAAGCAGGTGTTGTACTTAAAGCGTTATCGCTAATTAACCAGGTTTGTCCTAAGACATTGTAAGGAACAGACAAGGTGCGTCATAAAACAAGCTAATGACATATGCCTGAGGTCAGGAAACGTTGCTTCATTTCATTGCATGTCCCATTCGTCGACCTATCAACCGCCTCAGATTTATCTTCAGGCTAAGTAATGAAATTGTGCTTGCCTGGGGAAGGGGGGAAAAAAGAGACCTGCACAGGGGATTTCTATATTTGTATGCAGAAGACAAATATAGCTTTGTGAGTTCTGGCAACGGAATTCTGATTCACTGTTTGAACTGTGAGGAGAAACTCAGGCATGGCATCATTTATGTTGACATATCATGCATATGCCAATTTAAATTGAATTCTTAAACCATGGTGGATATGTGTGTGCTGTGTTTTGTCTATATGTTTGTGGGTGTGAAATGGAAAGCCTGTTACCGCTTTTAAACAACTATTATTGTAACCTATATTCGTTTACCAACACCAGAAGAGGTAGCATTTTCACAGGATCGATGAAAGAACATTATGGCCTCATTCTAGTGACAACACTATTTCACCGATGTCAATCAATACGTGTGCAGTTTCACTAGTATGTCCATCCCGAATTACAAAATGTCCAGAAATAAAAAAAAAAAAAGCTTTTCAGCTTTTCATCATCATCATCAGCATCACCACCAGTAGCAGCAGCAACATCATGTAGCATATCAGTAGTAGAATATTTCTTTCGTCTGGACACGTTGGAAAGACACTGTGTCTATTGTTAAAGTTACCGCTTTCATGCTGAGGCTGTCCTTGATATTTCTCTCGTGTTGACTGATCCCTGTCCTTTATTTTCGAGATAATCCCTTCAATACATTGTCATTGTGATCATCATCATCATCATCACTACCATCATCATCATCTTCATCATCATCATCGTCATCATCTTCATCATCATCGGCCTCAACTAGCATGCCAGTTGCAGAATGTCGCTCTCATCAGAATACACAAGAAAGTCAATGTGTCCCTAGTTGACTTTGATGCTGGGCTATCATTGACAGTAATAAGCCCAACATGGTACTGGTTGATTCCTGACCTTTTCCTCTCCGGAATAATAACCACCACTATATTTCTTCCCAAAACTTCTTTTTCTCTTCCACCTTTTACCTCATCGAAGTGTCGGGGGGAGATGTAATGTTCGTTGATGAGCTCTGTCAAGAGCACTATTAAGACTGATGTTCATTTCTGTAAGGCTGTTCTTAATGCCTTCATTCCATATTTTCCGAGGTCTTCCATTCGCTCTATACCCGTTGTAACGTTTTGGTGTGGCTCGCTGTGGCGGATAGTACCAGGGTATTCTTGTTAGATGTCCAAACCACTTCATTTCCTTTATGGCCCCTAATATCACCCAAGTATTTCAGTGTCCCAGAAACGATCTTGTCTGCCGGCCAGTCTCTTGGATGTTTACATCCTGAAGACTGTCAATATTTTTTCTTTTCTTGGCCTATGGCACTCTTAAGAATCTTCCTATAATATCTCAAATCAAAACTCCTGTTTTATTCTTGTTTCTTTCTTTATTTTGTGTGTTGGAAAAATATCCTATGAGTAACATTCGCTGCTTTTACTTTCCAGAAAAAAACGGTTAAAATATCGGACTTCATTTGGCTTGTTGAATATCTTTGTACATTGCTTCAGTACAGCACAAGTAAAAGGCTACTTGCCCTGTCTGAGATCCCTATCGTATATCATCACCATCATCATTATCATCACGTTCCCTGTAAAATACAAACATACAATTCCGGTATTGAACAACTGACAAAGATAATTTATGGCAGTTTGATTACTCCCTTTGTGGGAAATACTAAAGTAGTGAAACAAAAATATAATAAACCAGTTGCATCATTTTCAACCACTCCCCTATCATGACACATCCAGCCATCTAAACCAAGATTTGAAAAAAAAAATTATTAATGTAATCTTTAATCCAATGGTGAGTTGCCATTATCATATTTGGACATTTAAAAAAAGAACCCACGAAATCTCAACGCCATGTGAAATGAAACATAATGTTCGGGAAAATATGCGAACAAACCCCCCCCCCCTTCCCAAAAAAGCATCTGAGAAATGAAGAGAACTGCAGAGACTGAAATGGTTAGGCCACCTAATGAGAATAAATCCAACGGTGCTGGTAGCGGGAGTGTACACATTAAAATCTAAACACGAAGAAGTAAAGGCATACCTCGAAAATATGCATCGACGGAATCACTGCACCGACAACATACTAAGCAACGTAACATGGCCTAGCTCAGTAACCGATCCTTTGTTCACTGTGGTGCATGGCGGCACAAAGCAGCTATTGACCTTAGATGGAAAGAACGGGACTGGGCAAAACAGAACAAAAAGCAGTCATCAGAAACAACGCCTGCAAAGATTGGTCCCAGCAGTGGTCGACCAGCGATAAAGGCAGAATCGCCTACAAATTACTAAAACAACCCAGTCTTAAGAACCAAGTGCAAGCGCCGACAAAAATACCTGTCATCCGCAAGCTGTGGAAGATGCGACTAGGGTGTTGGACAGACCGATTCCGCACGCCTGTGTGTCAGGAATGCAGGGCCAACAACTCTATGGAACACTTCCTGCTGAACTGCAAAACCTACGAACCTGAAAGACAAGATCTTGTGTTACACTTTAGAGCAAGAAACGAACCAATGACTGTCGAAAACTGCCTCAGCGTGAGCGCTGAGGACCAGGTCCAGCGACTCGTCAAGCAGTTCATTTCAAGAACGGGGAAAAGCGATCTGAGAAGCCATCCCTCAACCCAGAGCTGTACAACCAGATGGGACCGGACCAGATCCTGCGAGTACCAGCGGCACCTGCCAGGACAGTCTATCCTTCCTCTCACTCTCCCGACCTCGCTTTATGTCCTCTGAAGCATTCCAGCACTCTTCACCTATGCTACTACCACTACCTCTACCTGTCCGCTGGCGAATAACATCGTAAATGCCAAAGTCGTAACACAAATCTGAAATTAGTATATTTTCAGGTGAAAGTAGACAGCGGAACCCACCAAAGGCCACCCGACGCTCTGAAGCAGCTAGCCAAGGGCATTGCACCAAAGGGGACCAGCACCAGGGAATTCCTGTCTAACTTACGCCACCTTAAATGTATCTATAACAATGCCTTTCAGTCCCATTTCAGACCCTGCCCTAAGGCCGAAAACCAGCGTGAAGGCCTAAGTAATTACCAAAACTTTAATTAACATTCTTTCAGGCAGAAGTAGACAGCGGAACCCACCAAAGGCCACCCGACGCTCTGAAGCACCTAGCCAAGGGCATTGCACCAAAGGGGACCAGCACCAGGGAATTCCTGTCTAACTTACGCCACCTTAAATGTATCTATAACAATGCCTTTCAGTCCCATTTCAGACCCTGCCCTAAGGCCGAATTCCAGCGTGAAGGCCTAAGTGATTACCAAAACTCTTATTAACATTCTTTCAGGCAGAAGTTGACAACGGAAACCACCAAAGGCCACCCGACGTTCTGAAACAGACCGCTGAAGACATTGCACCAAAGGGGACCAGCACTCGGTAACTCCAGAATCTCTTAAGCCACCCCCCCCCCCCCCCCCCCCAGTCACATGAACATTAACAATGCCTCTAGTTTCATTTCAGGACAATGGATCTCAACCCACGAGAAGTTCCAGCGACGAGAAGCCACATCCCTCAATCTATATGTCACTCTCATTCTCCCGACCTCACTATCACATCTACTGGCACATTCGGGCAAACTGACCTCTCATTTGCAGTCTATCTTACCTCCACTACTTCTCCACACTCCGTGGAAAAAAAAAAAAAAAAAAAAAAAAAAAAAAAAAAAAAAAAAAAATTTTTTTTTTTTTTTTTTTTGGACCGATCACAACAACAGATTGTGACGGCCCTGGTTGTCCTGAAAAGGAACATTGTTTGTATCGATGGAGCAACGGATATTTGTTTGGCTATTTCCGGCGGCTTTTAGATCGGCAACCAAGCAGCAACAGGGCACCAGCACAGCGACCAGCACGAGGCAAGCCAAGCACCAGCAACAGTCAGCTAGTACCCTTCAATATCATCGCAAAGAGATCTGGATCACACCAGAACCCAAAACCGCAAACAACGCAGCACAGCAAGGAAGCAAACAACAATAATATCAGGTGTGTCTACACACCACAAATAAAAGGAAACCATATAAGACAGCAAAGGACCCTTCTTCGATATAGCAGGCCCTCGGGCGGCTGAAAGAGGATCAAGTTTGGAATTTTTCTTGGACAACTGGCAAGGCAAGATGGAAAGAAGAAACTGAATTTCAGCATTTGCACATCTTGCATTCTGCTTTTCTGGCATTTCTTCCTCCTCAAATTGAGGATAGTAACTGGATATCTTTTCATGAATTAATAATTCTACATTCAGTGTTGATTAGATTTTCCATGAAGCTACGGAGTTTGTGCTTTATGCGTAGTAATCGGAAGGTAAGGAACTACACTGAAGAAAGAGACCGAGCAAAAACTGATTATACCCGCAAATGGTATTCTTCTTGTTAGCGTCCATTTCTGGACTTTGGTTGTGTTCCAGAATCTGACTTGTTGTGTGCACATCTGTTTTACAGCTGGTTTGTGGCTTAGGTGTTGCGAGTCTGACTCGTAATTCCAACGTACCTCGCTCAAAACCCACTGATGGCTGCGTAGATTTGTATCGTGATATGGGGCGTCACAGATCGACCTAGCCTAAAACGACCGGCGTAATGCTAACCACATTACTCACCTAGTGCTGATTGGTCTTTCCATATGCCCGATGTTTACTTTACTTTTACATCCGTTGTACAAATTTGGCAAAACTGTTTGCATATTGTTGGATCCTAATCTCTCACAGAGACGCACTCCGACTTTGATGGAACCACCCCTAATTAGTCGCATTTTACGAAATACTGGACATGTGGCAATTGTCCTACACCCCCCCCCACCTTTTCCCACAAAACAAGAGGGTCTCCGAGCCTGCACGATGACAATCTATGCCGATTTTCTGACATTTAAATACCCACCAAATCTCAGGCTATTTGTAGTTTTCCATTCTATGACTTAATTTTTAGATTTAGGTTCAATTCTTTTTCTAATGTGAAATTATCATTTTTTTATGAGTTTGACAGTGCGTAAGGTCTTTCTGTATAGTTTTTTAAAAGCTCCTACTTTTCACTCCTCTTAAAATAACCAGACAAGGTTTACAGGTTTGAACACAGGTTTGTATCAACATCATGACATACGGGTAGTAACCCATAAGTGCTCCGTTCTTCTTCCAACTCAAGTTTGAATCTGAAGAAGCTCAGCACAGGCATTGTAGCACCGGCAAGGATCTTGAATACTTTTGGTAAATTTTTTAATCTAAATTTGTGCCCGTTAGGCTACTCTTTTCAGTTTCCAACTAACTGCCAAGGATTTTTTACGTGTGCAACAATGCACACGGGCGTCCGATCTCACTACCCAGAGGCCAGGGGAATTACTAGAAGTCCAAGTCCATGTGAAAACATCCTAGTCCTTACCGGCGATTGAACCAGGAACCTCTAGCTCTCGAGGCGGACGCCATGCCTCGAGACCACGTAGCCTCCTATAACCAGACAAAGTCGATTAGTATGATTTGTAACTCCTCAAGAATCCTAGACGTCTTGAGACCAACAGTTAGCTTTTTGTCTCTGTTTGCCGAGGTAAAGAAACAATTGAAATATTCTTTTTTTTTTTTTTTCCTGTCGATTTTCTCTATTTTATTGTAGGTCGCGTAGCGTTAGCTGGCTGTAGGTTTGTTGCCTTTTATTTAGGGGAAAGATTTTTGATCAAAATCCCATTTCAGTTTTGTCTGAGATCTAATTTAGAGCTTCACGGTGTCCGTGTGTAGTTTCTGTCAAGCTGGGTATGATTTTTACATTCTTTCTCACACAGTGCATTGTATGTTCGTCTTTGCTATAGTGCCCACTGAGACTTCTTATGATGCTGTCACTTTGTTATGTGATGTACTCCATGCCTACAATAAAAGAGGCAATGAATGTCTAGACGAGGATACAAGTGAAATGATAGAAGGAGTGCAATTTTACAGTAAGCTGCACTCAATGGGAAAAGAAAGGGTTTGAGATCCATTTCTGCTGACATGATTGATTGACTGATTGATTTGATAGTTGTGTTGTTACACTTAACTCCGTATAGCAACTTTTCAGGTTCTTGGAATGACTGCAGTGAGGCACTATGTTTAGTATTATACATGCGAATTCTGCAATATTTTTGTTTAAATTTCAATTTGTTTATATATTATGTATAAATAGTGCCAAATATAGACTCCGGATTACTTCTCGGATTGCTGTAGTAAATCTTATACATGTCTGACTATTTAATGACTTCCCCAGACATGTAAATTTTGTGAATGTCTGACTCTTTCTTTAATGACTTCCCCTGACATCTAAATCTTGTGCATGTCTGATTCTTTAATGACTTCCCCAGACATGTAAATCTTGTGAATGTCTGACTCTTTAATTGACTTCCCCAGACATGTAAATCTTCTGCATGTCTGACTCTTTAATGACTTCCCTAGGCATGTACATCTTAAGACCCTTGATTTTTTTAAACACTATTGTCCATATTTTGCTCGCAGCACAGAGGAAAGATATTTTTAAGTAAATCAAAGGTGGATTCTGTGCATTCGTGCAATTTAGTTGTTGTCCATAATCAGTCACAATCAGGAGCACTACATTTCGTTAATGGCTTAGTGTGAGCGAACAGTATGTAAATCTGATATGCCAAAATCAGGTTGTTGGAGTAGGTGGCAAACTTAGGCCTTTCAAAGAGTCATTAATCGTTGAGATCTTTTTCGCGGCAATAGTTCGACCCGTATTTTTATATACCAAACGGCAACCGATGCGGAATGGGTCTGTATTCATCCGGCCATCATGACATTACCTGGTACGCATTTTGAGCTAATTCCAACTGGGAGCAGGAATCTTTTTTTTTTTCCTTAAAATCAGCCTGGCTCTGATTCGCAGCCAAGACTTTCAGGCTGACAGGTAAGTGTCTAGTCACTCAACCACCGTGTTCCCTATGTTTGGATGCAATCGAAATACATTGGACTATGATAGAATTGTCTATTACATTTAAAAGGTAAAAATACAAACAGAGGCACACAAATAAGCCAGTTAAACGGAAGCACCCGCAGACACAGAACCTGAATCAATTCCCAAAGTTCAAATAGACGAATAACCAGGACTTTCTGTCAGAGCTTACAGCCGGCGAACAAAGAAGAAAAAGAAGAAAAAAGAAGAAGGAGGAGAAGGTCGAGAAGGAGGAGAAGAAGCAGAAGGATAAGAAGGTCTCGATTATTTGTTTTTCAATATCCTAGTTAGAACGAGCAATGACAAACAGGAGACAGACTACGAAGATATCCTAAAATTACCTAATGGCAGAGCGGGAGAGAGAAGGAAGGGAGAGGGATACCAAGAGAAAGAAATGTAAGAGAGAGAGAGAGAGAGAGAGAGAGTGTGTGTGTGTGTGTGTGTGTGTGTGTGTGTGTGTGTGTGTGTGTGTGACAATTACACATATTTAGAGCGAAACTAACATAGAACATTGAAACATTTAAAAAGACAGATAAGAGAGAGGAAGAGGCGTGCGGAGGAGACACACAGATACACAAACACAGACATAAAGATAGGCTCAAAAGAGACAAAAAAATAGATATGCACGTGAACAGAAGGGGGACTAACAGACCTATATACTTTATTTTTAAAGGGTTGAGAACTGGACATTCGCCCAACATTTTGTCCAACATTCTGTCTACCATTCTGCCCTTCTAGTCTCCTTTCTTTTATTCATCATTTTATTCATACATCAGGTAATAGTAAACATTATCAGCAGCATCTGAATAATCTGAGAGAGAGAGTTAGAGAGAGAAAAATAGAGATAGAGAGAGTTGGAAACAGGGCGGCCGGCAGGCACTGAGACAGACGAGGCAAACAAAGAGATGCTGTGGGGTATACGGATTACACAATGGGGGTATTGAATATCAAAGAATGGATTAACTGCAAACACGGAAATCGTGACAGCTGGTGGTTTTCGGTAGTTTACACGTTCAGAGAGAAGATTCTCCTGAGCAAATGTGGCCAGCTGGGAGTGCAGTGTATGTAGTGCTTGAACGATGTTATCTGTGAGTGGGTTGTAATGTTGGGACTGGTCAATATAAACGAGTGAAACAGGGTAGAATTGCCCATAAGTAAACACAGGAGGAACCCTTGAGGCTGTGGAGACACAGCAGGCATAAAAATCAAATGACTGTATTCCATAGTTGTGCTATAGACATGGCTAATGAAGATACCTATATTAGAAGCTACCTAGTAGGTCATGTATCTTAGTAGTCTCGTTCCCATAGCGAGGCTCACACGCCATTTGGAGGTGACAGGCTCGATTCCCTGCATGCTAACTATAGCTTTCCAGTTTATGTTGTCTAGTGTGTTTTTCCATCGTTAAACTTCTTTCTATAAGTATGATGAATAAATTGTCTGTTTACTTGTGTGTGTGTGTGTGTGTGTATGTGTGTGTGTGTGTGTGTGTGTGTGTGTGTGTGTGTGTGTGAGATATTGCAAAGTACGCCTTCCTGCCAGTCGAGTGAACTAGGCTAGGTAGTTGTTTTCATGTTAACCAAATGTTTGTCCTACACGATTGTTTTTGAGTTAGCACGGACTTGTTACCATGAATTTTTGATTTCTTTGTTGCTTTGAAATTCGTGTTAAAGAAGTTTCACTGTATAACATTTGCAAAGACGAAAATACGGCAGTGTAGTACTGCTCAGCTGTGACTCGACAGAAACTAAACAAAACAACGACAGTGTAATATTTACTGCCCAGCAGTGATTAGAAGAAAAACTAAAGAAAACACTGGCAGGGTAGTGCTGCCCAACAATGACTAGACAAAAACTAAACAAAACGCCAGCAGTGTAGTACTGCCCAGATAAAAACTAAACAAAACATCGGCAGTGTAGTACTACCCAGCAGTGACTAGACAAAAACTAAGGAAAAAATCGGCAGTGTAGCCCAGCTATGACTAGACAAAAACTAAACAAAACACCGGCAGTGTAGCACTACCCAGCAGTGACTAGAAGAAAAAAAAAAACTAACGAAAACACCGGCAGTGTAGTCCAATAGTGACTAGGCAAAAACTAAACAAAACACTGGCAGTGTAGTACTGCCCAATAGTGACTAGGCAAAAACTAAACAAAATACTGACAGTGTAGTACTGCCCAATAGTGACTAGGCAAAAACTAAACAAAACACTGGCAGTGTAGTACTGTCCAGCAGTGACTAGACAAAAACTAACGAAAATACTGACAGTGTAGTACTGCCCAATAGTGACTAGACAAAAACTAAACAAAACACTGGCAGTTTAGTACTGTCCAGCAGTGACTAGAAAAAAACTAAGCAAAACACCGGCAGTGTAGTACTGTCCAGCAGTTACTAGACAAAAACTAAACAAAACACTGGCAGTGTAGTACTGTCCAGCAGTGATTAGAAAAAAAAATAAACAAATCACTGGCAGTGTAGTACTGCCCAGCAATGACTAGACAAAAACTAACGAAAACCCCGACAGTGTAGTACTGCCCAACAGTGACTAGAAAAAAAACTAACAGACTACCACGGTGCGTGCATCTTGCATCACGGTGAAGACAAGGGACGGGTTAGTTACTGGCTAACATTGTGTGAATAATGGATATGTGTCTATGTTTGCACGTCGCCTGTCTATATATGTCTGTTTATATTTGTGTGTGTATGTCTGTCTGAATTATGTTATATGTATTATGTATGTACGTATGTGGCTCACATTATGTGATTAGACATATGTGTCTGTTTGCACGTTTATCTGTTTATTTATATGTCTGTCTAAATATGTATCTGTAAGTATGTATGCATGCATGAATATATATGTGGATAGAGGTACTGTGTGTATATGTATGTATATGTGCGTATATGTAGTTATTATTTTGCATCCACCTTTTCTGTTGGATTCTACAAAGATGATAACACATGAGAAACACGCCTCACACACAAGATTTGTGCACGAGTGTCTCGCAAATGTGTGTCTTAATCACAATGAACCCCAACACATGAGAGACACGCCTCACACACAAGACTTGTGCACGAGTGTCTCGCAAATGTGTATCTTAATCACAATGAACCCCAACACATGAGAAACACGCCTCACACACAAGACTTGTGCACGAGTGTCTCGCAAATGTGTATCTTAATCACAATGAACCCCAACACATGAGAGACACGCCTCACACACAAGATTTGTGCATGAGTGTCTCGCAAATGTGTATCTTAATCACAATGAACCCCAACGAGTGCCAACAGCCTGGACATTCTGTCAGAGCCACCCAACACATGAGAGACACGCCTCACACACAAGATTTGTGCACGAGTGTCTTGCAAATGTGTATCTTAATCACAATGAACCCCAACACATGAGAGACACGCCTCACACACACGATTTGTGCACAAGTGTCTCGCAAATGTGTATCTTAATCACAATGAACCCCAGCACATAAAAGACACGCCTCACACACAAGGTTTGTGCACGAGTGTCTCGCAAATGTGTATCTTAATCACAATGAACCCCAGCACATAAAAGACACGCCTCACACACAAGGTTTGTGCACGAGTGTCTCGCAAATGTGTATCTTAATCACAATGATCATCAGCACATAAGAGACACGCCTCACACCCAAGATTTGTGCACGAGTGTCTCGCAAATGTGTATCTTAATCACAATGAACCCCAACACATGAGAAATACGCCTCACACCCAAGGTTTGTGCACAAGTGTCTCGCAAATGTGTATCTTAATCACAATGAACCCCAACACATGAGAAATACGCCTCACACCCAAGATTTGTGCACGAGTGTCTCGCAAATGTGTATCTTAATCACAATGAACCCCAACACATGAGAAATACGCCTCACACCCAAGATTTGTGCACGAGTGTCTCGCAAATGTGTATCTTAATCACAATGAACCCCAACACATGAGAAATACGCCTCACACCCAAGATTTGTGCACGAGTGTCTCGCAAATGTGTATCTTAATCACAATGAACCCCAACACATGAGAAATACGCCTCACACCCAGATTTGTGCACGAGTGTCTCGCAAATGTGTATCTTAATCACAATGAACCCCAACACATGAGAAATACGCCTCACACCCAAGATTTGTGCACGAGTGTCTCGCAAATGTGTATCTTAATCACAATGAACCCCAACACATGAGAAATACGCCTCACACCCAAGATTTGTGCACGAGTGTCTCGCAAATGTGTATCTTAATCACAATGAACCCCAACACATGAGAAATACGCCTCACACCCAAGATTTGTGCACGAGTGTCTCGCAAATGTGTATCTTAATCACAACGAACCCCAACGAGCGCCAACAGCCTGGACATGCTCTCAGAACCAGCCAGTGAAACTACAAGATTCCTTCTGCTACCAAATGTAACCGGATTAATGTGATCAGGTCGCTATCTGATTGAAATCTTTCGGTTATCTTTCCGGCTGGAATGCTTGAAATTAATGAAGCATTCACATTCAACTCGCATTATCTAGTTTATGCCATCATTATTAAAAACTTGTACCGTGGGTTACATCAGATATACTGGTAGAGAGTCAGATGATTGAATAACTGAATATTGTATTAGATCACAGAGGGGACTTTCAAAACAGCCTCTTGTTTAACAGGTTCAGCTATGCAAGTGATGCGGAATTCGCGAAATTCTTGCGATTGTTTCAAATTCTGCTATAGTGATTCAGACCCCTAGGTCCATCCATATAAGGTTTGTCCTAAATGAGACGTATCAGGGGCGTCTGTTAGTGTGTAAGCGCGCGCACGCCTGTGTGTGTAAAAAAAAAATATATATATATAAGAGAAGTCTGGAGACAGAAAAAATAGCTGATCGAATCCGTTAACCTTTTACAGATATTCTTACAATTGCTTCTAAGTTTCGTATTGAATCATGAGCAGAGCAGTTTTGAAATGGCTTCATGTTTATTTGTCTCATTTTTTTTTTTTTAAGTTAAAATAAACTAATCAGTACTTGACGGGTGATGGAGGTCAGTATTTATTCGGCCGCAGTTATTTTCCTGAATTTGTCCTGATAACAGTCTTACTCAGCCGCCTGCAATCTTGTAACAGCTGAAAAAAAATCTTTGACTGTCGGACTCGAACGTATAACAACCGGGCCTCTTTATGGCTTTATATCATAAGCCCAACTACGGCTCACTTGTGTATATAAATTGGTTGTTGTTGGTTAGCCCTGGTCAGTTTCCATACAACACTGTACTATTTGGAGGTAGGCGAATGGTATATGGGGATTGGAGATACCAATTAATTTCAGGGATGAAGTTTCTCCTCTACATAGAACAAAGTCTTGGTAGCATTGCTGAAACCAATTGTTGCCCTTGCTACATGATTCCTCCTCAAACTACTTTATTAAGTTCAAAGGAAATATAAATGCCGATACTTTTTGAGCTCTACATGCCTCAGACGCTGCCGGGTCAGAAAAAGCAGCGTTGTAAATGTGCACCAGTCGGAGCTTTTCCTCTGTACCCCGTGCCAGCCAAGGCTGAGGAGTCTGGTATTTCCTGTCATCGCATGAAGTGTTTATTCAGGATGAGTTTCCTCATCCTGGTACGAGGCTAGAACTTGTTCCGTTTGCTCCTGAGTCTGACGCTGTTGGCACAGAGTGGAACATCAGGTCTGCTATACACCGCCAAATATACAGCGTTAATAGAGAACACGTAGTACCTGTTGTTTGTATGTTCTGTATAAAAGCTATGTCGTCATTCAGTATCATGAAAAGATATCAAACTAAACTCTAGGAAGAACTATTCAGCTTCACATTATTAAAACACCAGTGACAAGTGAGTGGTGAGGCTAGAAAGCCTTCGTCAGCACCTTAAACAAATATATAACGCCACAAATATGATCAGGAATATACAAAACCACTTAAAAAGAAGTATCTGCGAGCGAAATCCAAATATCATTCTGACCAGCTAAATGCCAGACATGCCTATGAACACCCGAAATGACTATTATGTAGCCCAGTCCCAGGTGAATCTCTCTCTGTCTGTCTGTCTCTCTCTCTCTCTCTCTCTCTCTCTCTCTCTCTCTCTCTCTCTGTGTGTGTGTGTATGTATGTGTGTGTGTTAGGGCGTGTTGTGTATCTGTTGCAGATTATGCCTGAGCAGATCCGACCACATTCCTGTAATAATTTCCTATTGCCACGTGTGCCTATTGTATAACCAAACGAGACAGTCCTCTCTGATTCCAGCTGTTTTCGTTTAGAATCTTGACGTCTGTAACAGTGTTATTTTTACGGAGAGAACAACAATACCACATCTGGCAACAGCTGAAATCACCGCAACTAATGCTGCAGTAAACTGTGGCTCGTAGTGGTGTCGACGTATGCGATAATTGTATGCCTTGTTTATACGTGGGTAGGCTGGTGGATATTACTAACATTGACGAATACATGTGTACTCCTACACCCCCCCCCCCCCCCCCCCCTTTTTTTTTTCCCTTTTCCCCACCCATCATCGTCAGTCATGATAATGTTGGTGGGGAAAAAGTGTTGGAGGGAGTTACGTGTGTAAATATCAAGACCTATACTGTTCTATATTTCAGTTCTACATCTGTCATCATTTTACTTTTCATTCAACTAAATGTTCAACTATACAGGAATATCAAACATACTAAAACGTGTTGTCTCACTTTGTGAGATGCAATTTTTCTTAAAACTGGCTGTTTGTTCTATCTTCTAATGATTAATGTTTAGATACGTTTATATTTCTTCAAATATTCTGTCATTCAAGTATGAATAGCTCTGACTTTCATCACACAAAAAAAAGCCAATTCCCATTTTCTGGGAAAAAGCAGTGAAGTTGGTTCTAGCTCGAATCCATCTGCTTGCTCGTTATCAACCATACCAATGGAAAAAAAAAGTAAAGGACCACTTTTCACGCCTTTAGGCGTATAGGGCATATAAGGCTAGACCTATATATTTATAGACCAAGCGGCACAGGATGTTTTATGTGGTCAGCATCACACCAGCCGCCTTTACTTTGCCGGGACTGCACCCAGTACCCACTCAAGGCTGGGTTGACCTTGGAGCCAAGGTCACTTTTGAAAAACGTCCGGCTCCGCCAGGGAGCGAACCCACGACCTTCTGATCCGCGGCGAGCGTCTAGCCGCTCAACCAGGGCGACTCACGCCTAGGTAGCTCTGTTAAAATGACCCATGTGACTATCACCACCTTTGGATTTATGTGACGCACACCATGAGAAACAAAAATCCGATTCCACTTTCCTGGGCATATTCTGCGAATCCGTTGCCATGACATTATGTGCGGCTAAGATTGTTTCTACCCATCGTAACGCCTCAGTTACCGCCTCAACCTTCCTGCCCGTGCTAGATTTGGTAATATGGTTTGCTAAGCTCTCATCGGTTATCCTTTTCTCCCCTCTGCTTTTGCACTGAAGCCCAACCCACTCTTGCTGTCTCTAGTAACTGACCTGTCAGTGTATATAATAACATCTTCTAGCTTATAATTGTCCTCTATGACTTGTTGAACCTTTTGCGTCTGCGCGTCCCGCGCCCATTCCCTGCATTTCATCCTAAAGTAATTACCAATTGGGGTAGCTCGTCTATGCCTTCTGGTCCTTTCACCCACTACTATCCTTGGTTTCATCGCTTTACTGTTTGAGACACTGTTGATCGTCTCTTCAGCCCGGTATATCTGCCCCAGTTTAGTCAGTAACCCTTTATAGTTATTAAAGATATATTCTGTATCACTTATGATAAAAAGATAGTGCCCACCTTGCAGTATACTATGTTCGCCAGCAATGGTTGCCATAACCACAGACCATATACAATGGCTTACATAACATAGCACTGACTGAGACTGTATTGCATCCCTTGTTCTACATCTGCAGCAGCCATAACCTTCCGTGAATGAAGGCCTCTCTTTGCTCTTAAGATGACTGCATTGATGTTATCTTTAAAGACTGAAGAACTGTTTTCTTCTAGAAATATGTGCATCCTGTTAGCCACAGTCTTCGAGAATCTGACAGAATGTATATAGCAGGGTGATGATCTGGGACCGGTTTAGTCTGGAATGATCCTTGCTTTGCCTAAGCAATGGAATGGGGTAGACATGTAGCCGTTCTTGACGAGTCGTGCATTTTTGATACTCTTATTAAACGTCTCAACCCTCCCCTTCTTCTCTTCTTCACATATATCTTTCATATGCCTATGCCGAACTCCATCTAGCCGGATATTTTTCGTTGTGCGCACGTTGTGTATGTGTAAGTGTGTGTTTCACCATGTTTCTGATGTCCTTAACTTCTATTGCTTCCTCCCATCTATGAGTTTTGATAAATTGTATTTTTTAAATGTTATCTTTTCCCTCCTGTTACTATTGATCTGGGCAGTTTGTGCTCTATATCTTTCTTGAAAGGTCTCTCATTTCTCCTTTTTAGTTTTCAGTGTTTTGCTAAATTCTTAAATCATCCTGATTGAAGTCGGTTGATCTTCAGTCTTGATTTGTCTGTGGGACGTCCATAGTTTACCTAATGTGCTACCACCACTTATATTGTTGATACATTGTGAGCAAATCATATTATAAAATGGATACGTTATGTCCAAGCTGTCTAGAACCCATTGAAGGAGTAAGAGGGGAAAATTTTCCACAGCCTGTAGGTGAACACTATAGTTTCGCTCTTTCTTGCAATGTGAATGGTTTGACAGCCAAGTCCCGCTGCTCCACATAGCTACCTCTGTCCTACACTCAGCAACAGGGCAGAATGCTTCAGTATACATAATGATGTATAATGTACTTACCCATGCTCATGGAAGTTCATGTGTTAATCGGTGACTTTCCAAAGAAGGCAAGCAGATAGACAGGTTAGGCCGCAAGCCGTCTGCTTAGTCTGGAAGCTCAGTCTGGAGGCTCAGTCAAGAATGAGTCCCAAATCTAAGCGTCCCTCTAGCTAAAGGTAGGGTGGGATTCATCCGCATCCAAAGCAGTAGTTAGGCCAATGGAATTTGGCCTCACTATAAGTAAAACTCCAACTTATATTTCATTCCCAAGAGAATTAGATAGAACTTAGTACTTATCCCGACATCTTGACAAATACGTTCAAAAGAAGGACTATTACCATGTGGAGGAAAGTCCAAGTTTTAAAAGTAGGTTATTTACTTAGAGGTGTCCAAGATGTGGGCAGTTTTAAGACCAGAGGGTTGTGGGCTGCCTTGCGACACTATTTACAAAGCACACAAATGGGCACTTTCCTGTCAATTATACTTCACCTCGACGCCGTAAGATACAAGAGGTTCAAGAGGAGATGAGATGAGTAGGGAAGATGATATCAGTGGCATTGTTACTATAATCTGCATTTATATTATTTGTAATTAAAACAGTTAGTTGCGTATCTTTTCCAGAACATTGCAGAGCCAACCGCAGAAATATTTGGATGTTGCGGTTTTACTAGGCAAATTTACGTCCAGTAGTTTGCCACTGCTTTCTGGACGGCCGACTTCTCGATACCCTTATCAAAACAAACGCAAGGAACAAGGCTCGCGCTTATTAGCTTTAAATACAACAACAAAATAGTGCCCAAACAATATCACTAAAATTTGTTTATCCGTAGTCAACAAATAAAAAGCCTATTTCTGAGGATTTCATGGAACAAGTGATGCCAGTGTAGTCACGCTTAAGTGTCCAGCAGTAATCATTTAAGCATTCTAGTGTGCCTGGTATCCGTCTCCAATTGTTTTTGGATCTTGGCGAAATCTTACACCTTTCTCCTCACTAACATGAACATTAATACCATAACCGTAACCTACGCAGACAAACAATAAATATCCTGCATACAGAACAGCCTCTGAAACAAACCTATAACTTCAAATACTTAGCAGGCTATCATCAGCTAGCAACAACAACAACAAAAAGAAAATAAGATTGATGACAGATGTAACCAACTCATTGGAAAACTGGCACCAGTACTCAGAAACAAACATGTATCAATAGAATCCAAAAGAGCACTCTATGATACAGTCTTCTTGCCAGTCCTGTGTTATCAATGCCAGAACTGGTCAGTGAGAGAAAAGTTGAAACAAAAAATAACAACTGACATAAGATTCCTGCGAAGGGCTCTCAATATAAAACAAGAAGCGATCAGAATAGAAACGACGAAGTACAGATGAAAAAGTGGACTGGAGCAGCTCTAGATTTCATTAGAAGACAACAGGTGAAATTCGTTGGCTCTATAACGCGGATGCCAGCAGACTGTACACCCCAGCAAGAAACCGTGTACAGGCCCCACGTGAAGAGGCCGACCGTGCAAGCGATGAGCAGAGAGAATTACAGAGGCCCTGGGAATCTCAGTTTAAAAAGCACACAAACGGGCTTTTCCGGTAAATTCTACTTTATATCGATACATGTGGATCAAGATAAGATGTGATGATGAGACGATCCTCACTAAAGTCACTAAGATTCTCGGAAAAGAAATGTAAATGGGTATCGATGTAGTGCACTTTTTTTAATGTTGCTTCCAAGCCTCCAAAAAAAAAAAAGTTCGACAGCATTCTCCCAATTAATTCAGAATAATTGCCTCCTTCAAAGTTACCCGGAAAGATTTGCACAACTAAAATAAATGATGGCAGCTCTGTGGACTTTTATTCCTGGAATTAATCAAATTTGGATCGTTCATTAACTTTCTAGTTTGAGGTTCGTCTTAAATGCCAGTTAAGTCTATGATCAGTTCCAGAAACTTTCTCAATGAGCAATTAATAGAAGTACCATCTTTGCTCAGTACCTTAACAAATCTGCATCAAGCCAAGTTTTATATGTAATGGAGGCAATAGACTATTCCCCCCCCCCCCCCCCCTTTTTTTCCACCATTTAAATTTGTACCTCGACGGCCACTGTTATTTGTCCACTGCGTTTATTTCGCCGAGCTATTCCAAAAACATATCGAGCATACCCCTAGTGGGTTCCATTGTCCCATTGTGGAGGGAGAAAGAACAGACGAACCCCACCCCACCCTCCTCCCCCAACAAGCATGTCGTGAAGTCGATAAATTGGGGGCGTGTTCTAAGTTGGAGCACATCTGCCAGAGAGACAAGGAACCAACACTCTGCATACAAAAATAATTATTCCCCCCTATGCAAATGTTGGACATTATAGCAGAGAATATTCGGCCATCAATGTACCGATTCCATAGTTGCATTCAGTATCTATCAATAGCAGTAGCTCTCAACCTTCATAATGCCGCGGCCCTTTGATAAGTTCCCTCATGTTGTGAAGACCCCCTTACAATTATTTTCTTTCATAACTTCAATGAATATATGTTTTCTGATGGTCTTAGGCGACCCTTGTTAAAGGATCGTTTGACCCACAAAAAAGGGGTCGCGACCGGAAGGTTGAGAACCGCTGATCTATAGTTTATTAACCAAGCTTTGTTTCAACCTGTGAATTCTCTGAAGATTCCCTCTTCTTCACTTGTGGGGAGTTATATGTATATATGTAATCTTTCTGGTGTCCTGGGTCGCAGATTTCAGTTTGGCTCTATAACCGTTTCACGTAAAACTCTTGACCTTATCTTAAGTTTTCCCTAAATCCGGCTTGTACGTTGCCATCAAAGGTTTATTCATGTCAAATAAAAATGCAGTATAAGTGGATTCGTTGACATTGTTTTCTTGATGTGGTCCATCGACTGTTGCTCTTGGATTCCATAGCTCTGTGCTATGAAGCAATTTCTTTCTCTTTTAATAATTTTGTTCAAACCTTTACATCTTCTCTTCAGTTGATATACAATCTCACAACTTAAATTTTTAAAACAAATCTAAAATTAGACTCGATATGACAACGTCAGCAGCTGTAGGTTGTTAAGAATTGCAGACAAATGAGCTGCATCTGCATTCTGTTTCCCAAACGATTAAACGATTCAATGTGCAAGCACAGTTGTTTCGGATATGCATGTGAGTCGTTGCTGGAGCTACAGAGTTCCTGCTTTGAGCAGCAACATCGAAGGCGACCAGCCATGCTGCGGAGAGGGACCGACACCTGTGGGATCAAACTAGCATCTTGCTTAGAAACGCCGTAAAGCAATATTATATTATCAGAATAATCAATTGAAGCCATAAACAATATCGTAACAACCATAACCTGCAAGCTTAGGCCCTATGAGCGCCCTAACCGCCCCCCCCCCTCCCCAATTTGTAAGAGGACTGACGCCCTCTTTTTCCCATCACCCCTAATATTTGTTTTGTGTCGACGCAACCGATTCATTATTCAGAAAGTCATTTTACAGAACGTCGCTCTCCTCACGGCACGGCTCAGTGTAACCCTCTCCCTAGCCAGCTCTCCAGCCCCATGTGCTTTCAATGCCAATACATCTTCAACGCAACTGATTACGTTATCTAACTATCTTTCAACCTAGAAGTAATATTTCTATAAACGATGCCCTTTCAATATTTAGGGCAATATGAATTATAATTATTATATTTAACCCAAAAAAAGTGTTCATTATTATTGTTATCCAAACTGGCCCAAATTTAAAGATAATTGGATTTAGGAAAAAGAAATAAAGAAACAGGAACGAATTTAGCCAGCGTGACGCAGCGTGCATATTTAATATTCATATCTCGTTTCTTTGATAACTTTGATAACTTTAAAAACAAGATTAAATTTCATTTTTGAGCATTTCTGATACTGATGACTTCGAGCGTCACGCAAACATTCATTAGACCAACGTCGCCTATCTTAGTGCTTGTATCTCGTTTCCAAGATTTCTGATCTAATCGGCTGAAGTCAATACTTTAGCGCTTATTTTTAGCTGCATTTTCCGTTTCATCTGAACCCGCGGGCTCTGTATGAGACTTCTGCATTAAGACATTTCCCCCCCCCCCCCCCCCCCCCAGCTGAATATCAAGGAGCAAGGCGAGGAGGAGACCGTTAGAGAAGGACACACACACCCACGCACGCATGCACGCAAGCACGTACGCACACACACGCACACCACACACACAACACACACAACACACAGACACACCACACTGAAAAAAGTATGGGACGCTCTTCCCATATACCCGATGCACCTAAGGGGCTGAAAAAGGATATTCACTTTACTTTTATAAAACGTATTGTAATAGTATTTTAGAACTATAACGTGTTTGTTAGGAGCGGGGATATATATATATATATATATATATATATATATATATATATATATATATATATATATATATATATATATATATATAATAGCAAATTAACAAGTTCTTAGCAATCTTGACTTTTCCTTCTAGAACCATGACTTGTTCATTATAAAATAATATAACGCAAATAAATAACCTAGTTATATAAATAATATTGTGTGTACTGTTTTCCTGACATGCCCTGTCGGCGGTAACCTTGTCTCACTGGCTTTCCAGAAGTTCTAGAAAATCTTAGAAGGTCAGCTGTCAGCCTAGTTAATGCATGTGTGGTGTAGGACTAGATGATGAAATCGAGACGCAATTAGGAAACACCACGGTGAAAACAATAATAATAAAAAATGACGAGGATGCTAGAACTTTCTATAAATGGCAATAAGGAGAAAACAACATTCTTTGCATGCCTAAACCAGATAGAAATAGTGAGTAAGAAGAGAAAAAATCAGAAATGAAAGGGCAGGAGCACCACACTTGGACATAGGAATGAATCGAGCGGTCTGACTTTGATGGAAGAAGACTCAGCCAGAAAACTGGCGCAGATACCAGAACTTTAGCCACAAAAGTGAAGCAAATAAACCAAACCACAAATATAACCGTAAACTGCTGTCGGTTTCGGCTGACTAACAGTATGTTAAACGTGGTCAAGATTTTTTCTATTTTTTTATTTTTTTATTTTTTTTTTTATTTTGTAAAGTTGAATGGAATAAAACCTATTGAGCTACCCGCCCCAAAATGGGAGGCAATTTTTTTTTAAGCCCCATTCCGACTGTAGTCGGGTGCTCTTTTATAATCTAACGGTTAAACAGGGTTTTTGGTCTTGTACCCGGGTGTTTATCATCAGAATAGTAGCACTTTGCCCGACCGGGTGGGTGTTTATCGCTGGCTGTGATGTTTTGGTGCAACTTGTAGAATGAGACTCGTGCTCCTGATAGTTAAGAAAGAAGAGTCTAATCACACGGTGCCTTACAGACAAACATCACAGAAGAAAGAAACCTTCAGTTGTGGAGATGCCAGTTCAACACTAGAAGAAATAAACCATCAGTTGTTGAGATGCCAGTTCAACACTAGAAGAAATAAACCATCAGTTGTGGAGATGCCAGTTCAACACTAGAAGAAAGAAACCTTCACTTGTGGAGATGCCAGTTCAGCATTCATTCATTCATTCAGTAGCATGTCCCTCGCGGAACCTCGCTGCCATAACAACCCTCCGGAAAACCTTCCTATCATGAGCAAGATGTCCTGCGTCTGATACACCCATCTGGAGATCATCTGCCACATCCTGCACCCATCTTCTCCTTGGCCTTCCTCTTCCTCTCTTCCCAGGCATATACCCCTCCATTATTGTTCTCTCTAGACTTCCATGACGTTTCAAGTGACCAAAATATTTCAATTTTTCTTTGTTTATTGTCTTTACTAGCCAACCCTCTTCAATATTCAGCTCTTGAAGTATGGATGCATTTGTTTCTTTTCTTTACCCAAGATATTCTTAGAACCTGTCTGTAACATTTATATTCAAATGCATTTATGCGCTGTTCCGCTTGTTTAGTAAGTGTCCAGGTCTCACAGGCGTATGTTGCAATGGGAAAGATGCATGCTCTTAAGAATCTGACCTTTGTAATTCTATCTGTACAATTCCATAATTTATTCAGTTGTTTTAGTCTTTGAAGAGCAATTGATAGTCGCCGTTTAATTTCTTTCATTGTGTCACCATTGTTGGTAACCAGTGACCCAAGATATTCGAAATTTTCCACCACTTCCAATCTTTCCTCATTAACATATATTTCCTTCTCCATGGCAGTTTTGTTTGTATGCATTATCTTTGTTTTTGCTATGTTAAGAAATAAGTTATGATTTTCACTATTTCTTTTTAGTGAGGTTAATAAGTTTTCTAAACCATTTTGTGATGTTGATAGTAATACTGTATCATCAGCATAACGAATTTCTGGTATTTCATGACCACCGATGTTTAGGGCATCATATTGTTCCTTGTTTATATCATCTCTTACATTTCTCATTATATTTTCAGCGTACAGGTTGAATAAATACCGTGATAGCACACATCCCTGACGGACTCCTTGCTTGATGCCAAACCAGTCTGATGTCTCTCCATCTATTCTGACTGCTGCTTGTTGGTCTTGATAGAGCATTTTAATGAGCTGCACTATATGTGATGGAAAGCCCATATTCCTCATGATTTCCCAAAGCTTCTGATGTTGTACACAGTCAAATGCTTTTGAATAATCCACAAAACATAAGAACAGATTTACATTAAATTCTCTACACTTCTCTATTATTAAACGCATGTTGAATATATGATCTCTTGTTCCTCTTCCCTGTCTAAATCCAGCCTGAGCTACATTAATCTCTTTCTTCCATTTTCTTATGCAGTCTTCTCATTATAATTTTTAGTAGAATTTTACTTGCATGACTGATCAGGGCAATAGTTCGATAGTTTGTACATAATTTCAGGTCACCCTTTTTTGGTATTGGAATGAAGATAGTTCTCTTCCAGTCTTTTGGCAAAATACCATATTTCCATATCTTTTCACATAATGCATGATAGATTTTTATGCTTTCTTCTCCTCCCGCTTTAATCAATTCAGCTGGTATCTCATCACATCCAGGTGATTTACCATTTTTCAGGCTCCTTATTGCCCATGAAATTTCATCTAATGAAGGTTCAGGTTCTGCCTCTACTGTTACTGGTAGTTCAGCATTAGAAGAAAGAAACCTTCACTTGTGGAGATGCCAGCCGAACACTGGAAGAAAGAAACCTTCACTTGTGGAGATGCCAGCCGAACACTAGAAGAAAGAAACCTTCACTTGTGGAGATGCCAGCCGAACACTAGAAGAAAGAAACCTTTACTTGTGGAAATGCCAGCCGAACACTAGAAGAAAGAAACCTTCACTTGTGGAGATGCCAGCCGAACACTAGAAGAAAGAAACCTTCACTTGTGAAGATGCCAGCCGAACACTAGAAGAAAGAAACCTTCACTTGTGGAGATGCCAGCCGAACACTAGAAGAAAGAAACCTTCACTTGTGGAGATGCCAGCCGAACACTAGAAGAAAGAAACCTTCACTTGTGGAGATGCCAGCTGAACACTAGAAGAAAGAAACTTTCACTAGTGGAGATGCCAGCCGAACACTAGAAGAAAGAAACCTTCACTTGTGGAGATGCCAGCCGAACACTAGAAGAAAGAAACCTTCACTTGTGGAGATGCCAGCCGAACACTAGAAGAAAGAAACCTTCACTTGTGGAGATGCCAGCTGAACACTAGAAGAAAGAAACCTTCACTTGTGGAGATGCCAGTCGAACACTAGAAGAAAGAAACCTTCACTTGTGGAGATGCCAGCTGAACACTAGAAGAAAGAAACCTTCACTTGTGGAGATGCCAGCCGAACACTAGAAGAAAGAAACCTTCACTTGTGGAGATGCCAGCTGAACACTAGAAGAAAGAAACCTTCACTTGTGGAGATGCCAGTCGAACACTAGAAGAAAGAAACCTTCACTTGTGGAGATGTCAGTTCAACACTAGAAGAAACGAACCTTTACTTGTGGAGATGCCAGCTGAACACTAGAAGAAAGAAACCTTCACTTGTGGAGATGTCAGTTCAACACTAGAAGAAACGAACCTTCACTTGTGGAGATGTCAGTTCAACACTAGAAGAAACGAACCTTCACTTGTGGAGATGCCAGCCGAATAGTAGAAAAAGAGAAACCAGTCACTCGGTATGTAACATATGAAGCACAAGGAAGGAGACAGGAGACAAGATTACAATTACAGAAAGGACAGCAAGCTACATGCATCCATGTTCAATAATGACCCACTAAACAGAAAACTTACTAAGATGTTTAGAGTTGACGATTAGTACCCAACCCGCACTAGATACCCAACTCGCACTAGAAGGCATGTGACAGTCATAACAGGTAGAACAAGAGAACGAGTAACAAAAAGTAGAGAGACAAAAGTGAATTAAAGAAAATTTTTGGCAGAAATTAATTGCTTATTCAAAATATCACAGATGGTATTCGTTGCATTACTTAGAAGAGTTTTTCCCCATAACATTGTAAAAGGCAGTGTTTCAAAAACTGTGCGCTGCGGCGCCCCAGGGAGAGGGAGTAGGTAAAGGGAGGAGGGGGAGGTATTTTAAATAAAATAACGAAATTTATTTGTGCTTTCTAAACCTACTTTAGAAGCAATCGCCTTCGTCATGTTGTTTTCAATAAAAGACAGCCGTTTGACTAAAGCTGGTCATATTATGCCGGTCAACTACACTTCCCGCCGTATTTCCTATATCCTCAAAACATTCCTAATGTAAATCAAGAAAACGAATCAGCCGAAAAATGACTTCCTTACCTGGCACCTGTCTCTATACACTAAAATAATCTTAATTAGTTGTTGAATATATTAGCTTGACAAGCTTTATCTGGCATGTAATCTTCTAACAGCTGTTTTATTTATTCTGCCAATCTGCTTATTAAAATATTTTGTCCTTTTCATTATGCCCTACTCGGCTTTGAAATAATCCTTGTTTCAGAAGAAAAATAAAAGCATACAATATGTCTTTATTTCAACGTTGATATTTTATTATTAAATGTAAACAAAAATGTAATGACAAGTTTCTGAAACTTGAAGTTTTTAATAACTATAAATGTGGTTAGCTAGTAAATGATCAATTGTCACCGTGGCGGTGTGCATCTGGTATATGTTTTGGGACTTCAAATCATTTTAAACATCTTGTCAGTAAGAATGTAATAAATCTCATTCCTGATCATTATCGACACTCTTGCACGTCCGTAATCTCCTTGGGTGTAACTGTACCAGTGGTTTCCAGTAATCACATAATGCCCGTCTGCCCACATTAGACGTTCGCCTGCTGTTTCATTGAGCTCTCCTGGTCCGTAATTGTCTGCAGTACAAACATTCTGGGATTACATTCTGGCGAGTTGGAGGAACACCCATGTCAATTTACGTCAGGCGGTTGTTTGTGTTGCTGAAGGTGGTGTGGTGATAGTAATACTGTTGTTGTTAGGGATGGCGATGCTTTTGTTGGAGGTGATCGTCGTGATGTTGTTGTTGTTGGTGATTGTCACATACCGCTCGTGTCACCTGCCTGATTTAAGGATTTCTCCTTAAGAACCAACAGCACGCTGAAACAGAATAATGTTGAGGTGTCGGCTCGTATTGGTCTAAAGAGTATCCCGTGGCCAATATACACCCAACCTATTTCAGGAGTAAGGCAACTCAAGTTATGGCACTACAGAATATATAATATTCTTAGGCGCAACTTGGCTGGACGTCCCCACTACTATAAGAAGATAGCACCCAGGCTATGATAGTATACAATAATAGCCATGTTAACACAGAAAAAGATTACTGGTTAAACATACATATACTCTAGACAGTTCTGAACAGTGAATGATGGACACTCAAGTCAATAATGAAAAGTTCAAAAGACATGTAAAAATTCCACACATATATCATATAAGAATTAAGCAAAAGGGATTGAAGAGCATTCAGAATAATGAGAGACCAAACTGAAGAATATCCGACTGGTATCTTTGAGACTCCCCGAGGCAACCATAGTCATTATCATCATCAAAAAGTCTGTGGACATAAAACGTGAGTTTGGCATGGAACCATAGAGATTTCTACTTAGCTAGGTGTAGATCTGATCTCCTGCACTCGGCTTGCCCCTGGTCACTTGAACTGGTTGGTGTTCTTTGGACTCCTGCTTGCTCCATGGTCACTTGGATATAGGTGAATATCATGGTGGTTAGACATCTTCATGAAGGTTCCAGACTATATAATATGTCAATGAAATGTTAATCACGAAACAATTCGACTAATTTGTCTCTTCACTGCTAGAGGTACGAACCAGCTCCTTGAGAAGATACTATGGCACTGGGTAGATCACTGGCCACGTCTATCAACCGTGAACACATGATTGGTGATGGCGTAGCACCTATGGTAAAGTCTTTTGACCTGCTGGTGATGAAGAGGGGTTGGTGGCTGACAAGCTGGTGGCTTTCAAGGGGAGTTGCTTTTAAGATGGTGGCTTTCAAGACTCCTTATTAACTGCCTGTCTTCCAAAGAGATTTCATCCTGTGACAAGAATGAACCCAGAATTAGCAGTCAGCTCACAATTCATATGCCTTGCTCATATTGACTCCATCCACACTTAATACTCAGAGGACAGCTCTCAGGGTAATGAGACAGTATAAGTCTCTATGCATCTCTGTCAATCAGTCAGGATAAGAGATAGGACACAAGTTCCACGGTGGAGACAGATAGACTCTAGTACACATAGACCATCATCTCTCCACATTCACCTCTGCATTTGTAGTCACTCAGACCACATCTCTCTCACAAAGGTATATATTATATCTTCCACCGACTGACATAAGTCGAGCCCTTGTTGTGTTGTGTCTGTTAAAAATAACCTCTGACGTCACTGCGTGTCGTTCGCGGTGCACTGAAGCAGTGGTTTGACCCAATGAAATCTGCCGGCTTAAATGACTACATCCAAATTCCCGACTTATTAGTTAGAGAACGTTCAGCCTGCTAGATTATTATATTTACAATAATATTGGGTTTGTTGGGGTACTATATGCTAAAAAGGGGGAAGTTATGAATTAGTTGGCTGTGGGCACTTGGACACCAAGAACGTTCCCGTTCTGTGCTGTCCCATAGCTGCATCTTTCCCTCCCTTCAGCAGCGGGTTAGCTTTATATAGACATTTATCATGGTATTCGCAAACTATAATCAACTTACAATCTTCATGAAATGTAATGTCCTAGACACAAAAGGCCGCCTCCTCAAAGTACAGATACTAGAGGCACAATTAGGAACATCGGTTCTTCTTGGCTATCAGGCAGAAAATGAAGCGGGACGCTAGGCGTCCTTTCAAAGAAAATAGCCCGCGAGATTAATGCGCCGAGGAGTAAAACGGCTTCTCGGAATTCTGAACATTATTAATCCAGAAAATATCTATCCCACAACTGTAAGTTTGAAATGGAAACTTCACAAGACATCTAGAGCATATAGAAATACCTATTATGCCAGATAAAGGTATAAATAGATATAAGGGACTATATACCCACCGGACAGGTCTATATTTGAAATGTGACCTGCCCGCTAGGGGCGTTAACGTTATGAATAGTCGAATGTGTAGGGATGGGTTGGATCACTTCACGACAGTGATAGTGATGCTTTTGTTGGAGGTGGTTGTGGCGATGGTGTTGTCGTTGGTGATGGTGATGGAAATAGCAGTAGTCTAGTTGTTGGTGATGGTGAGGTTTCTGTTGCAGCTGGTTATGGTGATGATAGTGTTGGTGATGTTGTTGAAGGTGGTAAAATTTATTTTGTTATGATTGTTGTTGTTGATTTAGGGGATAGGGATGATGGTAGTGTTGGAGATGATGATGTGTTGTTGTTGGTGGTGGTGGTGGTTGTGGCAAAATGTTTACTGTTGCTGTTATTGTTGATGTCTTTCTAGAGCTGCTGATGGTGATGTATGTGTTGTTGTGAGTGATGGTGGTGGTGTTGTGGGAGGGATTAATGGTAAAGTGTTTGCGGGAGGTGATGGTTGTGATCGTAGTGTTGTCTTTTGGAGGTGGTGATTGCGTTGCTGTTGTGACAGGGGTTGTGGTGTTGTTATTAGGGCTAGTGACATGTGTTGTTATTAGGGGTGGTGATGGTGATAATGTTGTTGTTTTCAGAGGTAATGCTGTTAATGGTGGTACTGCTGTTATTGGTGATGTTGATGGTGGTGTTGCTGTTGGTATATTGATGTCGTTGTTGTTGGTGATGATGGTATCGTTGTTGTGGGTGTTGTTGTTGTTGTTAGAAGTGATTACGTTAGTGGTGTTTTTATTCGAGGTGGTGATGCTGGTGTTGTTTGTTAATGAGATGATGTTGTTTAGTGGTGATAGTATTGTTGTTGGAAGTAGTGATGCTGGTGTTACTGGTGATGGTTTTGTCGTTGGTAATGGTTGTGTTGTTGTTGGACGTTTTGATAACGGCGGTAGTTTTGTTGTTGATGGTGTTTTAGTGTTAGCAGTATTGATCGTGGTGTTGTTGGTGGTGGTGATGATGGAAGCGGCTATGAAGGTGATGTTGTTCTTATGGTGCTGTTGATGATGGTGTTTTAAAGGCAGATGATGGTGGTGTCATTAGTGATGGTTGTGTTTTTTGTGATGGTGGTGTTGTTGGTGTTGTTGCTGGTGTTTGTGATGGAGGTGGTGTTGTTGTTAGTGTTTGTGATGATGGTGGTGTTTGTGATGGTGGTGTTGTTGTTGTTGTTGCTGGTGTTTGTGATGGAGTTGGTGTTGTTGTTAGTATTTGGATGGTGGTGGTGTTTGTGAGGGTGTTTGTGATGGTGGTTTTGTTGCTGGTGTTTGTGATGGAGGTGTTGTTGTTAGTGTTTAGATGATGGAGGTAGTGTTGTTGTTAGTGTTTGGGTGATGGTGGTGTTTGTGAGGGTGTTTATAATGGTGCTGTTGTTCGTGATAGGGGTGTTGTTGGTAGTGGTGTTGATAGTGTTGCTGTTTGTGATTGCGGTGTTGTTCGTGATAGTGTTGTTGTTGGTGGTGGTGATGATGGTGGTATTGTTTGTGATGGTGGTGTTTTTTGTGATGCTGGTGTTGTCTGTGATGGTGGTGTTGTTCGCGATGGTTTTGTTGTTTATAATGGTGGTGTTGTTGGTGGTGGTGATGATGGTGGTGTTGTTTGTGATGGTGGTGTTGTTCGTCATAGTGGTGTTGTTAGTGGTGGTGGTGGTGATGATGGTGGTGTTGTTTGTGAAAATGGTGTTGTTTGTGATGGTGGTGTTGTTTGTGATCAGGGTGTTGTTTGTGGTGGTGGCTTTGTTCGTGTTTGGGTTGTTGTTCGTGACTATGGTGTTGTTCGCTATAGTGGTGTTGTTGGTGGTGGTGATGGTGGTGGTGTTCTCGCAGGCAGTGATGGTAGTATTGTTGCTGCTGGTGGTAATGGCAGTGGTTATTTTTGGTGGTATTTTTGATGGTAGTAAATATCGGTTTCACAATAATTACATTCAATATAATAAAACAGTACAGTATAAATTCCAGTAGAAATACAGAGTGAGTCGGTAATAATACAGTGATCAGACATTGTGACCACTGGACCGCCTTGTATTAATTCATAGATCGCTGTGAATTAAGTGTAACTTTTTAAACCTAAACATTATAATTTGATTACTTCTAGATCGATCTCTTCGGTTGCAAGATTCAATACAGTTATAATGCAAACAGAGAAGCAAATACTTTACATGTCACAATTGACATTTCTTATTAAAACGTATTCAAGCTTAGCTTTCTATTTTGATAAAAAGCGCTTATAAACAGACTTTACTTTTGTGTTCATTATCTGGAGATAGAATCATCAGCTATGCATTTTTAAAATTGTGTATTTATTTACCCTTTAGCACCTTATTGTTATTATTATGCTCTTACAGTAGGGTTTGTCTTTGTCCCCTACCCATTTTGTGTCTATTTACTGCAGCGAAGTGGGGAAAGAGGGAGCCAAGGGGTCTCTCTATACAATACTTTATCTGTGTTCATCTGAGTAATCAGATTATCCTTTGCTTGAGCTGTTTTCATAATCACTCTCTTTCCATCAATCAAATGTGACTTAGACTGCTGTAATCTCTCTTCATTAAATTATTACCCATCTGATTTCGTGCATAGTACAGCAGATCAGTGAGTGTGTGTGTTTGTGGGTGGGGGAGAGATAATGGGTGTGTGTGTGCGCGCGCGTACACATGTGTGTCTTGACATGATTTGTTTTGTAACGCTATAGACCCGTGTGTGTATAATCGACCCTTAGATATCAGTAAAGAACGAAAGAACAAATATAAATCTACTGATCCTGTCCAGCTGTTCTTATCATTGTACTAGACTCGATTTCTTAGGCAAAAGGGGCTGCACGTATCTCATTGTTCTAACTGGTTATCAATATAAACAAATGACTGATCAGCAAGTTTAACACACACACACACACACACACACATATATACACATTATATATATGCATATATATATATGTGTGTGTGTGTGTGTGTGTGAGTCTAAAACTGCCTGTCCAAGTTCAGACACATAAAAGAAAATAACTCAGAGCTTGGTAAACTCAGATCACTGATTTTGACAGGTGTCTGTGATTTTAGGATCTCCGGACAATTCTCTTAATTAAAAACTTATGGGTATAGGGACAAACAAATAACAGTGATACCTGAGTTTTGAGCGACTCTAATCACGAACAAATCAACTCATGAACACTATTTCTGAAACAAATTTTGACTCGACCCTCGAACAATGCTTCCGCATACGAACGCACAAACATGGCTTTGGGGCCGTGTTTTCGTCTACGCGCTGTGAGGATTGTTTGTCCTTGTGTTCTTCTGGACACATTTGTTGTTATTTTTGTCGCTTTTTGCATTTAATTCCTGCTTTAGGCTGACTGAATATACTTACCTCTTCGTGCCGATACTTGAAAGTCTGAAGCTCTGTGACTCAACCTTTTATACGGGATACGAGCCCGGCGCGCTATCTAAGTTGGTTAAACTAGCTGCGCGGCGACAGGTTGACAAACTCCCTGTTGTCCGAGTTCACGCTCGGTGGTTGGAAGAAAAGCAACATATTTCCCAAATTCAGAGTATCTACCATGGAATCAAGGCCGAAGGGTTGCGGTATTCGTAGTACCGAGCCGAAATTACAACTTATGGTTTCTGGAGAAGAAAAAAAAAACGGGATAGGACTCCAACAAGACATTTCCCCAAATACCTTTTTAAAACACCTGAGAAATTGAAATCTGTCTCTCATAAAAACAGTACTGTCGTGCAGTGATAAACACAATCTAGAATCACGCAACTCATCTTGGCGACATGTAGCAATTCAAAGCGTCAGTTGGAGTAACTCGCCAAGTGCGTGCTTGGAATTTGACGTAACCAAACGGTGCAATGGCACAGCAAACTAGAGCGGAGGACAAAAAGCTATAGCCATAAATCAGAATAAAGAGAAATCAACATCACAAAAATTCACAAGACATAAATGAAAAACGACAGAAAGTCAGTGGCTTTTACAGAATCTCAGTCGGGCGGGGTGCCTTATGGGAAACTACGAGCAGGTTTTTTTTCTTTTTCTTTCTGTGAATGCTTTACGTTCATAAAAATATATTAGCTAATGTTTTGTATTGCTGACATTAAAAGAGAAGCTGGGGTGAGGGGAGGTGGGACAGTGCGGACAGTGTGTCGGAGGGAAGAGGGGGTGAAACAGAGAAGAAATGTGGAGTTAGAAAAATAAAACAAGAGGGAAAAGGAAAGTGAGTGAGTTTGTGAGTGAGTGATGAGAGTGTTTGTGCATGACTCAGTGAGTGAGTTAGTAGATTACTGAGGGAGGGAGCGAGTAGGTTAGTGAGGGCATATGTGTGTGTGTGTGTGTGTGTGTGTGTGTGTGTGTCAGTGTGTGAGTGAGAGAAATTATAAAGTGTTTAGAGAAAAGGCAAGTGAGTTAATGTAGGAGATATTAAATGCAAGAAAGCAACAGAGGAAGATGGTCGAGTGAGACAGAAATGGGACAATAGAATAAGAGAGTAAAAAAGACATATGTAAACACGTAGACTTGTGCGACTAGCAAAACGGAAGAATGTCTAATTCCATGCTGGTCTGTCTGTATTGATTTGATTTGATTCAAGAACCGACATCACAACATAAGGGGCATTCCCATAAGCGCTCTATCCTCATCTTCGGCCTTTCTTCTGAGCATCGAGCATCTGCCAGAACCTCTCGTGACTCTCCCTGCATCAATCTCACTAGACTGTGGCGATCCCTCTGCTCTCCGACCTGTACACGCTCTCCCATCAGGCACTAACCACGTCTACCTTATCATGCTTCAGTATTCCACCAACCTGTGCAGAGCTAGCCAGTCTGTCCGCTTGTTTATTTCCCAACACACCGGCATCACCTGGTGAAAAAATCCAGACAATACTCCCCACCCGTGTCCTCCGCACCAAGGCATGCCACTCTGCATCCAGTAAATAAATGTACAAACATATTTTGACATAAACTTGAAGAGCATTTTGTACCCCTTTCTGTGTTTTGTTCACCAGGCATCACTCGATGGGTGTAGTTATAATCAGGCCAGCCGCCTTTGCTTCACAAACTGTTCTCAGTCCGACTCAATATGGGTCGAACTTTTAATTTTCAAGTCCATTTCACCTGTTTTCGGGAGCCCTGCATGTAATCTAGTGTTTGAGCGGGGTTGCTCGGGCGACTCTCATCCAAATAGTGGCACTGTGAGTCACATGGTGTTTATAGCTGGCTGTGAGGTCCTGATGGGGTTGAACATCATTCGTTACTTCACAATAATTTCCGAACATCCGGTGAAGATATTTCAAAGAACAATTATACCAACACAGCCTCAGAACAGGTACCATTATTATCAAGTGTCTCGCTGGGTGGCTCAGATTAAAATGCTTTTTTTAATACTCAGTTCATAAAAGCAGGCACCAGTTCATACTGCTGACATACATGCCTTTAATGACTGCAATGCCTTAGCAAAGGGCACTCTCTCACCCAACTGGGGAAGAGATTTACTGATGTTGGTCTTTTTAATGAGACCCTGCTGGTATACTGTTAAATATGTTTATTTACCTAATTAATGTTGTTGCACCGTTTCTGACTAGTGTATCTCTAATTACACCACCTAGTGACAGCTCAGAAGTTGAAAAACAATTGTGCGGAAAGACTCTGACATTTCTAGAAAGTAACTTTCAATATAAATATATAGTTTAGACAGACTTTATATAAATATAAATAAATCTGGATTTTAAACTCCAAATTTTTAGAACATGCTCGACAAAGTTTGAGGTGACGTTAATTGTTTAGTTTTATTAAAGCCTAACTACCATCAGTATCTAATGTGACAATACCTATTTTTGCCAAATGTGTGTTAGCAGTACCTGTATTTCAATATTCTTTATTTCTTCTTTTAGCGTTCTCTCTATATACGCCTCTTTATCATTATTTGTATGCTCTTCTTTTTCTTTTTTTTTTTCTTTTTCTTCTTCTTCTTCTTCTTCTTCTTCTTCTTCTTCTTCTTCTTCTTCTTCTTCTTCTTCTTCTTCTTCTTCTTCTTCTTCTTCTTCTTCTCTCTTCTTCTTCTTCTCTTCTTCTTCTTCTTCTTCTTCTTCTTCTTCTTCTTTTTTTTTTTTTCTTCTTCTTCTTCTTCTTCTTCTTCTTCTTCTTCTTCTTCTTCTTTCTTTTTTCTTCTTCTTCTTCTTCTTCTTCTTCTTCTTCTTCTTCTTCTTCTTCTTCTTCTTCTTCTTCTTCTTCTTCTTCTTCTTCTTCTTCTTCTTCTTCTTCTTCTTCTTCTTCTTCTTCTTTCTTCTTCTTCTTCTTCTTCTTCTTCTTCTTCTTTTTTCTTCTTCTTCTTTTTCTTCTTCTTTTTCTTCTTCTTCTTCTTCTTCTTCTTCTTCTTCTTCTTCTTCTTCTTCTTCTTCTTCTTCTTCTTCTTCTTCTTCTTCTTCTTCTTCTTCTTCTTCTTCTTCTTCTTCTTCTTCTTCTTCTTCTTCTTCTTCTTCTTCTTCTTCTTCTTCTTCTTCTTCTTCTGCATGCATTGTCATGACCTTTGTGTTTCCTCTTTCTCTTCTTCCTTCCTTACTGCTTCTGCTGAATGTTTTTACAGAAGCACCATTTAATCTCCTTTCCGTGATAACCCCTTATATCTTAGCCTGTATATAAGAGTGCTGAAATACACGAAATTCGACCAGGAAGGAGAAAAAAAAATACGTTTAACGATAGACATGTAGAAAGAGGTAGCATTCTCCATACCTGAAACTCTCTACTGCAGACAGCTGTAGACAGTCCCGTTGGTCAATCAATCAACAAGTCGAAATTTGTTGACATTTTTAAAACGTGACGCATTTTTTTATTTGAATTCTACTTTATATATATAAATATATATATAATTCACCTAGGCCTCCCTTGTTTACCCGGACTAGATGATAACAGGGACATTTCCTGGGAAAGTGAAAGTTGCGGAAGAAATGTTGGTCACTATCGCCGATAAGATAATTTTTTTTTTTTTAGGAGACATGGGACAATGGCGGTAGAAGAGTCCTTTAATGTTTACCATGTGTCAAAAATCATAGGTCTGGATAAAACCGTACAACAGGGGAATGGTAAGAGAATCTAGTCGACACTCTACACTCAGGGGAAAAAATAAGACAGACAATAATCAAACTCGTCGACACTTTACACTGAGGAAAAAATAAGACAGGCATTAATCAAACTGGTCGACACTCTACACTCAGGAAAACATAACATGGGCAATAATCAAACTGGTCGACTCTCTACACTCAGGAAAAAATAAGACAGACATTAATCAAACTGGTCGACACTCTACACTCAGGAACAAATAAGACAGACATAAATCAAGCTGGTCGACACTCTACACTCAGGACAAAATAAGACAGAATCAAACTGGTCGACACTCTTCACCCAGGAACAAATAAGACTGACATTAATCAAACTGGTCAACACTCTACACTCAGGAAAAAATAAGACATATATTAATCAAAATGGTCGACACTCTACACTCGGGGGGGGGGGGAATAAGACAGACATTAATCAAACTGGTCGACTCTCTACACTCAGGAAAAAAATAAGACAGACATTAATCAAACTGGTCGACACTCTACACTCAGGAACAAATAAGACAGACATAAATCAAGCTGGTCGACACTCTACACTCAGGACAAAATAAGACAGAATCAAACTGGTCGACACTCTTAACCCAGGAACAAATAAGACAGACATTAATCAAACTGGTCAACACTCTACACTCATGAAAATAAGACAGACAATAATCAAACTGGTCGACACTCTACACTCAGAAAAATAAGACAGACATTAATCAAACTGGTCGACACTCTACACTCAGGAAAATAAGACAGACAATAATCAAACTGGTCGACACTCTACACTCAGGAAAATAAGACAGGCATTAATCAAACTGGTCGACACTCTACACTCAGGAAAATAAGACAGACAATAATTAAACTGGTCGACACTCTACACTCAGGAAAAAATTAGACAGACATTAATCAAACTGGTCGACACTCTTCGCTTAGGAAAACATAAGACAAACATTAATCAAACTGGTCGACACTCTACATTCAGGGAAAAAAAATAGGACAGACATTAGTCAAACTGGTCGACACTCTACACTCGGGGGGGGGGGGGGATAAGAAAGACGGTAATCAAACTGATCGACACTTTACACTCAGGGAAAAACAATAAGACAGACATTAATCAAACTGGTCGACACTATACACTCAGGGAAAAACTAAGACAAGACATTAATCAAACTGCTACTGGCACTATGGGCATTGGAACTCTTCGCTGGCTGCTGGAGATGAGAACAGAGCGCTTATGGGAATGTCCTAGATGATGTGATATCAGTTCTTAACTTAACATTTAACCACAAACAATACATTGCACAATTTATTGCCAGGCACATTTCGCTGTCTCTCATCAGGTGCGTTACTACAGAGTTACATCAACATAAAATCAAGCACAAAACTGAATAAATCCAACTAAACTGCGAATAGTTTCTTTCGACACATAGTGTGTGTGTTTTGACCGCCGGAAACACCATAGTCACATGACTTACCAGGGTAACTTCAAATTTACTATAAATTCCGTCTGCTTACAAAGGAGGGGATAGTTGATTTTAATTGTCAGAGCTTCGGCTATTCTCAACAGTCGCTTGGTTGGAGTGTGATAAGACAACAACACTAAAAGTAAATTTACAAGTGACAGGCTATATACATTCTCGAAAGTCAAATAAGCCACTTAGAAATTTACTGACATTTATCAGTACATCAAACTAATGAACAAGTATTTATCTACAGACGTTCTATGGTCCATCTTTTTCTCAAAGTGGACCATCTTTTTCTCAAAGTCCCCTCTATGGAGAGACTAGCAGATCTGTTACATACCATTGCCATTAAAAGCATCACCCCCCCCCCCCCCACACGCTTCCCCACATGTTATTAAAAGCGGTCCTTTGCTGCCAATGTGTTGGGTGATGATACCGCTGATTTCATCACGTGTGTTTGTGATGATGTCTCTATATGGCACACCAGTAACTTGTTTCGGAAAGACATTTTTTTCCCATTACTGTGTTTTTATTTTATGTTCGGATGTGAAGGTCAACGGTTGTATAAACACAAGCTCTATTACAAAATATAAAACTAAAAGCAAAAACAAAACAAACAAACAAACAAACAAACAAACAAACAAAAAGTGGGTACAATGCTGCTGTAGAAAACCTGCACTGGTCAAACAGTTAGAAAGCTACTGTACCGCCCCCCCCCCCCTCCCCCTTTCCTCCCCCGCCCTCCATCACCACCACCACCGTCATTTTTTCTGAATTAAACATCTCATATTTCATATTTAAATAAAAAATCTAATTTGAAATAAGAAGACAACGAAAAGAGATGAATTGTTGACGTTTAAGACACAAGGCAGAAACATTGATTAAACGCCTACTCAGGCAGTTTAAACATTTATTAACGTATTCTTTACAGGAAGTTGCAGAACCTATCATAAGTGCCCCCGCCCTCTTTCTGTTCCTGATTTTGCTAGGCAATTTTACGTTTAGTAGTTTGCCATTGCTTTATATATAGAAAGCTTAGTTAAAAGAAAAAAGACAAGACACATGGACAAATGGATTAATAGATGAACGGATAGATACAAGAATAGATAAATAAACAGAATATATTTGTATGTATGTGTATTTCTATGCGTGAGCTTGTGTGTGTGTGTGTATAATCACAAGGACTGAGCAACAACATGTTTAGCTGCGACTACAAGAGACCTACACAGATTTTTTCCTCCACTGTATTTCTGGCCGCATTGTTAACATCTAAGAGCTAGTGATGCCGCGAAGAGAAGGATAACTATCTCTATACGCAGTAACTTGCATCTACAATGGACAAAAGAAACGAAATGTATATTGATCTCGGTGTTAAACTGATCCTGCATTTTTTTTTATCACAAACGTCCTATAGAAGAGTAGAAGGTAGTCTTAACCTGAGAAAGCTTTGCACGCAATTGCAGTCTCCAATTATAGAAATGCTGCAGTCTTTAATGGATTTCTACTGCGCCTGCCGCTCGTCTATTCTTCCTCATCTCTCTCATTGCCCTCTTTTGCCCTCCCCTTCTGTGTGTGTGTGTGTGTGTGCGCGTAAGTGTGTGTGTGTGTGTTTGTATGTGTGTTCTCTCATTCTTCTGTCTCCCTTTCTGTGTGAAACGAAGTAGCTTGTTGATCAAGTTTTTTTTTTTTTTTTATGTTTAAATCTAATAGAGGACATTTAAAAACAAAAATTGATATTGTCTCCAAGGTCGATCCAGGCTAATATTAATACCAGGAATTATCCTCAGATATGGGGTTCAAATGGAGCAATGATGCGGAATACAAGACTCTTAATGTCTATTAGCCTCTCTTGCTCAAGCCTACTTCACATTCACGTGGTGGACCCTGTTCTTCCCAGCAATCCAGTTGAAGGCTGGGGTTTCAAAACCCAGCGGGAAACTGGATGGGACAACAAACGAGGTAAAGGCGAAAAACGAAGGGATGAGCCTACTCTCCTCGAGTATGACCACAGTCTACCCTTGCAAAACAAGGTGCTGAAGTCGGAGGCAACCAGCCAGGAGGCGCACCACAGCAATCAGGATGCCACGCACACACGCCATGGAATATCTATCTAAAAGATAGGCGTATCAGCCATGTGCACCTGTGGAAAGGTGCCCCAGACAGCAGAGCATGTACTCCAGGACTGAACCGAATTGTACACATTAAGGCAAACCTTTTGACCAGAAAGAACAACAGTGGAACATAAACTCTATGGACCACTGAATGAATTAACAACAACAGTGATATTTATGCAAGAGACAAAATTGCTGATATAAACAACTCATTTCAGGCGAACGAAAGAAGAAGAAGAAGATCCTCAGATACAAAAGTATCCAGGGTTAAAATAACTTGATCAATCACTCATTAAAGGAGAGCAGTGGAAGCGCAGATGCTAGATGCTTGGCTACTGCCCCAAAAGTCTTGGATTCGAATCTGCGTCGAGGTGGGTTCTGTCTTCAAACAAAAAATGCCTTGTCATGGAGAGCAAAGTCAGCCGGTGTGATGAAAACCATATCACCTATCAACTGATGGTTGATTTAAAGCTGCGCAATTTAGTTACAGTCCGAGGACCAAATCTGGTCCACAGAGGCGTAACAAGTGGCCCGTGGATCAAAGCCCAAAGTAAATATATAGTGAAATATATATTTTTTTCCCCAAATCAGTCAGTTTATTCTTTTATTCTTATAGGCAACAAGCTAGACAGACCGAGGTTAACTGTGGCAGTCACCCATACCTGCTTTTGTGCAGTTATTTTATTGCACGTATTAGTTTGTATCATCATGGGTACGAAATAAACAAATTACTTAATTCCATAATCAAATTTCTGAATATGTCCAATCACGACTACAAATAGATTGCCAGAAGCGATTGTGTACTAAGTAACTGAAACACCAACAGTGTTTTAACAATCCTAATTTTAATAATATAGGTGGTTTTACTTGACTCCACGGCAAGTACTAGTAAGAAACACAAGGTTGGGGTGTGGAAATCGTGCATTCAACAATGATTAGACACTGGAATTTGAATGTAAATCACCAACTATGCCTACCTCAAAACCATTATGCCAGCGATTTAATGAATACTTTTCGGCAGTTAAAGAATGCAACCTACAGCGGCATGTCACAAATTTTTGCAGGTTTTTTTTTTTTTTAGAATCGTATCCGGAAGTTTTCATTCTTTTTCTTCTTCTTTTTCACTTCCTCTTTTACCGCTGTGGGTGTCGAGGGAGATATAAGGTTCTGTTTAGTTTTCATTCACTGCTAGAAAATCAAAGGTTGAATCTTGATTGCTTCTTTTCAGCGTAACATTTGAATTCTTTTTGCGAGCCAGTACTTAACAGTAAAGTGTGTGGGAGGGGAAGGGCTAAGAAAAAGAAAGATAGCGGCTCTATTGCATGTTTAGCCAAAAAAGAAGAGACATTTCACTGACCGTGACAGAGTGCATACTAGATACTTTGAACCAAACAGTTTGAGTAAAAGTAAGGTCGCTTTTCTTCACCGCCAGACATACTCGGCGCAGAGCCTATATTTCAAATACTAGTCGACACTCGGTGGGTAATATGGTCAACATCATGCCAACAGCCTTTACTTTCCAGTACTTTTCCGGGTACCCATTTAAGGCTGGGTCGATTTGCGAGCCATTTTTGATTAAAAAAGTCCAGCTCCGTCAGGATCTGAACCCACGACCTTGGGATCGGCAGGCGAACGTCTCGCAGCTACATCGCGGCGGCTGAACCAAACAGTATGTGACGATAACACAAAAAACCAGCATAGCACATACAGGTCAGCAGATGTCTGTGTCAGATACTTCGATGACACACAGATTCGAAATTGTAGGAACTGACGTTTTTCAGTATTTAATTGAAAGCATAAAGCAGGCAGCATTTTTGTCATCTGTCATTGAAACGACACAGACGTGGATCAGATATGTTTATTTGTGCATGTTTGTCATCTGTCATTGAAACGACACAGACGTGGCTCAGAAATGTTTATATGTGCGTTTTTTTAGGAGAAAATGTTCACGTGAAGAGCTTCTAGTGTTAACTGAATTATATACTGTCAACAATTGGGAGGGTGTGATTTTTGATACGATTAAGCTATTTTACAAGAAAAATGGACTTGATTTTAAAAAAAACTCTGTTAACTGGTAAATACCAAGTTGTGACACTATCTGTGTATCTACGAGGCAGTCGCTGCATTGTCTTATCCATCACAGTGTTATGTCAGTTATATGTCGCTACAGTTGCTTTACCAACCCACCCCGATCGTGACTGAGGGCTATAATTCAGACCGTTGGCAGCCCCCATCCCTTATATATGACCAATACAATTACAGCCCTTTGTACTGACACTAGTGTATCCAACAGGATGTTAGCGCTGGCATTAGTCAGACCAAATTTACAGATCTTAGTTCGGGGATAGGTATGCCTCGAAGTTTAAGTTGTTCAATGCTGTCACGAGGGTCATTCCAGCTTCCAATATTGAGCAAATATTACTAGCACGTCTTTTGTACCGGCTGTCTTTTCTCCCATTGTGTATGCTATGGCCATCTTCACTGTCAGCTCTACACAGACTGAAAGACTTGAAAAGGTGCAAAATGAAGCCATACGAATTATTTTTGGGATGTACGAGAGACACCTCCTGCCTAGCAACAAGGTATTTGCTTGATTTTCCAACCATTAATCAAAGGAATAGCTCGTGCATACCTTTACATAAGTGTTGATAAAAAAAACCACCCATTACATGAAGCGCTCTACACTGAAAAAGGCTACAGGCTGAAGAGGGGTAAGTCATGGCTTGGTCGGGCAGAAGATATCATCAATCAAGTATGTAGTCCAACCAATATTACTCCTGATGAAGAGTGCTTCCTGTGTTTAATTGCAACTTTTCTTGTATTGTCACGCTCGACAGAAGATGCAGGAAGTAGAATGCTGTTGTCGTCTATGCAAAGTCAACGCTCTCATCAGCGATAACTGCGACGAAGCAGGTGTACTGATCTATACAGACGGATCTGTTATACGGCAACAAAAAAGTGCAAAGGCGTTCACAGCACGCTCAGCGGGCAGAATAATCCAAGAAGCCTTTTCCTTGACAACAAGCAGCATAACGATAGAGGTCATGTAACGCTTAGACCGCATAACTAAACCCGTGCGTGTGTACTTAGCGATTCTTTGAGCATGATCTGAAAGATCCAAGCAGGTTCTGTGCGAAGGCAGTGGATTGAGTCATTACAGAAGTCCACTGTGCCTAACGTTGTCTTTATTTTTGTTCTGGGGTACGCGGATGTCGATGTAAACGAAAGTGCTGCTACGTTGACTGGATCCGCTGTCACTGCTAAAGGTCAAACCATGGATCATGCTGATTTATTAATGCCCTAAGAGAAGTGGGAAGGGTGAAGGACTTTCGAGACAGCTTACCAGAATGAAAGACGCGGGAGTCAAGATCGGCATAGCCAAAAGCGAGAAACACGCAGGGCATACAAAAAGACTTATCAGTCAACAAAGAATATCACATTTATCAAACATTACAGCCATAATGGCAAGTTAAAATTTAAACCGTCTAGTGGTCACCGTTTGGGAGGAGTTATCAGTTGACTAAAAATCAACACACACACTAAATCGAGGCATCATATGTTTGATAATATAGATTTTTAATTGTTCAATCAATAAATTAGGCGCCGACTCTACAATAAAGATTGGCTGCAATCGATCTCTAGCATGCTCTATGTATCGCTCTGAAAGTACCATCTCTCAAACTGCTGTACGTTTATCTTTTGATGTTATCCTTCATCTCGTATTGTTGTCTACCTCTTGATGTCTTTCTTTCAACGTTTCCCTCCAGTAGAGAATTCATAAGAACAGTATGTCTTTTATTGTGATCTAAATATTTTCACTTCTTGCTCTTTTTTTTTTATCAACTTTCTCTCTCTCTCTCTCTCTCTCTCTCTCTCTCTCTCTCTCTCTCTCCCTCTCTCTCTCTCTCTCTCCCTCTCTATCTCTCTCTCTCCCTCTCTCTCTCTCTCTCTCCCCCTCTCTATCTATCTATTTATCTATCTATCTATCTATCTATCTATCTATCTATCTATCTATCTATCTATCTATCTATCTATCTATCTATCTATCTATCTATCTATCTATCTATCTATCTATCTATCTATCTATCTATCTATCTATCTATCTATCTATCTATCTATCTATCTATCTGTCTGTCTGTCTGTCTGTCTGTCTGTCTGTCTGTCTGTCTGTCTGTCTGTCTGTCTGTCTGTCTGTCTGTCTGTCTGTCTGTCTGTCTGTCTGTCTGTCTGTCTGCCTGTCTGCCTGTCTGCCTGCCTGCCTGCCTGCCTGCCTGCCTGCCTGCCTGCCTGCCTGCCTGCCTGCCTGCCTGCCTGCCTGCCTGCCTGCCTGCCTGCCTGTCTGTCTGTCTGTCTGTCTGTCTGTCTGTCTGTCTGTCTGTCTGTCTGTCTGTCTGTCTGTCTGTCTGTCTGTCTTCCTCTCTCTCTCTCTCTCTGTTTTCATTCCTTGTCTTTTCAGAGCACTAAATACACAGATAAGAGAAAAAAAAAAGAGAATAACAATTCAGGAATTACATAATCTACAAGCTATAACAGATGCCCTTGACTTGACCAAGTTGAGAGCGTATCGTCATTGTAATAAATGTCTTCTGTCGCAACCCATTGAGCAAACAGAGGCAAAAGTAGACGCTGACAATGATGATTTTTCTGATAGTGAGGACATTTGTTAATGTGATGCAGTTTTTAAATCTTCTGTTTATTTTACAGTGTAAATAACACCACTAGCTAAATGCTTAACTGTTGGCCTAAACGTTTTGGGTTCAGTCAGCACATCCCATGTTTTATAAGTGACCTTAGCTCAGGTTGATTCGGCTTAGAATGGGTTGAGTTGCGTCAAGACTGGTCTTCACAGTATTTGGGGCGTTCCATGCATGCTCCGAGCTCATCTTCAGCAGCTAGCGCAGAGTTCCAATACTGATAGTAGCGGTCACTATCTAGTTATTTGTTCGTCTTGCCTTTCCTCAGAGTGTAGTGAGTCAGCAAGACCCTTCGGTTACACCCAGGTGTCTCATTCTTTACAGGCCATAATAATCTTCTATATCTACTTATTTCGTTGCTGGTTTCTAAAGGGCCCTGACAACATTTTCCTAGTCACGTATCAGTTCACCACTCAGTAGTCTAGATCGAGCTAATCTGTCTGCCTGTTCATTGCCCATCACGTTGGCATGGCCTCAAGAAAAGATCCGAAGTATGCTCACTACCCGTGTCCTTTCCATTGATGCTTGCCACTCTGCTAGAAGCATCCCTGTCTTCACCTTTCCCAGCATGCTTTCAGAGTAGCTTAGAATGTGTACCATTAAATGGCATGTAAAGTGAAGAAGCCGCCGTAATGTTGACCATATTATCTCACGAACACACATTGGCCTATAAAATATGTTTGTTTATCCTAATATATTTCTGCCATTGGCGCCGAAAGTGTCATTTGCTAAGCTTGTCTTCTACTGGTAGAATTTTAGCAATAGTATGTTACATGTATCATTGACATGTATTTGTTTAAATGATTCTTGTTGTCTTTGAATAGAATGTTGTGAGGTTTGGTGACATGACCCGCATTACTGCGATAATTTTCATGTCGATGAATGTCGAGGCGCATCAGTTAATGTGTCACCGTGAGCTTTGTCATTGTCTTGAAGCTGACATTTTGTTCAGGCTTTAACGGGGGAACATGGGGTCAGAATTTGCCGAAGTATCCCCACCAGTGACAAGTTCCAGCTTTTGAGAGAATTCAGTATTCAAATCACGTATGTGCTCGAGTGGATTTTCAGTCTTGCCGTTCAGCGTTTTCTAAAACAGCAGGTTTAACGCATTTTTCTTGTTTAGGCGAACGAGTCAGGCTGGCCACAGAGATCGTTCTTAAAATTATAATTTATCGAGTAGTTATAGCTGTCTTTACGAGCCGCGGTAGTGTAAAAGCTAACGATCGCCTGTAGGCCTGTCTTAGGTTTGAACCCCCGTCGTGAGAGATTTGTGTTGTTCCAAACATATCCTTGCCTCTAAAGTCGGCCCACCTTAAAATGTGTACGAGGGAATGTGACCCAGCCTAAAACATGTAGAAAGTAACGTTACTGGAAGTAAATGTGAGCGTTGCGATGTTGACCCTTTCAGTCATCAAGTGTCACGTGATCTATACAATTATTATCATCATCAATTGTCAAGTGGTCTACTAAATTATCCTTATGCACTATATATCAGATGTCGGCGTCTGAGGCTTAGGCGTTGCGAACGCGCTTTATAATGCTGGGGTGCCGCGTTCGATCCCAACTGCAGACGGCTTGTCTTGCTTGTCTTGCGTTCGTGTCGAAAGTGGTACCGAGAGCTGACTGTTCAAAAGCAACGACAAACTATTAAATAAAATTGCCTAGAAAAACTACAACAGCCAAAAGAAATGCTGGGGTTAGTTCTGCAACGTCCTGTAAAGGATACGCAACTAACTTAACTAACAAACTATATACCAGATGCCCCACTTATTTGGGGGAATGAACAGTCTGTAACTATTTGAGTACGGCACCTTTATTCATATCTGTATGTGTTTGCGTGTGTGTATGTGTGTGTATGTGTGTGTGTGTCTAGAAGATGTGTGCCCATAGTGATCTCTGTATCGGTGAGCCTGATGTATTGTCCTAGACCACTGCTTCTGGGCACCGATTAGCGCACTAAGATCAATAGGATAGGAATAAACTCCACAGGGGAGCAAGTGCAGTAGGGATCTACTAATCGTCAGTAGAAGTAATCTCTCGTCGACAAACGTTTCGGCCCACGAGCTCCTAGACGTTTTCAGAGAGGGGGCCCACCTGAGTTCATGAAGCTCAGGGTTGGTTTCCCCTGCTGTACGAAATTACCGAAAGATCACAATATATAAGACGCTGATAAGACCAGTTTTATACGTTTTTGAAACATGGAGAACAACTAGAAGAGATAAAGCCTTGTTACTGTCACATATCACTCCTGTCAACGTGCCTGATTAAGGATTTCTCCTTAAGAACCAACAGCACTCAGAAATAAATATGTTGAGTCGTTTGGCTCGTATTGGTCTAAGGGATGCCCCATGGCCAATATACGCTCAACTTTTTTCTGAAGTAGGGCAACTCAAGTTTTGGCACTACAAAATATATCTGTATACTTGGCTGGACACCCCCACTACTATTAAAAGAAAGCCCCCAGGTTATGATAGTTTATTATCATAACCATGTTAACACATAGAATATTTATGATTCATACACACAACAATGCTAAACACTTAGAAAGGTGAAATAGAGACACCTAAGTCAGCCATGAAAATGAATGCATGTAACCAATTCAACATATACATACATATATATATATATATATATATATATATATATATATATATATATATATATAATAGTGAAGTAGATTTCAGTGGATGGATCCCAGAATACAATGACCCGAATCACCAGAATTCTAAACAGTCAGAAAGTCCTAGAGGAAGCACATCTTCATCCTCGGAATAAATTGGAGCTGTGGGGGATATAGCAAGACATGGAATCAAACTAGCACTTATCCTCTTTCTATCGTTGACGCTTCCCTCAGCTCCTGATGATTCGACTGTCTTTGGCCCTGGTAATTCTGCTTCAAATGGATCAGGTAGTGGAAGAGTACCTCACCATAGAGGACACAGCACTGTACCGGTACTCAGTCTCTCCCACCAGTCAGGTCACAACACTGTCTCTGAGCTACACTAAGCTCTTGCACTGTTAGGCTGTTTGGGGTATATGGCACCCCATACTGATGATGTCAGGAATCTTCACAGGTGTTAGCTGGTGGGTAGTTGGTTGATAGGTTGGTTGGTAATTGGTTGATGGGTGTTGGTTGGACTGTGATTTTTCTGCCAGCTCTTCACGAAGGTTTCATCCTGTCAGGAAAGAACTCAGAATTAGTCATCACCAAGAGGGTATCATCTTGACAGGAAAGACAGAATAAGCACCAGTCACCATCCCACATGAGCCTACTCCTCCTCTGCTCCTCTGTTTCATTCCTCAGAGTGCACTCTCTAGACCAGGAGACAATGTCTCCTATCATTCATCTGTCTGTTTAGTGCAAGAGATGGAAAGTCAGATATATAGTGGAGAAAGATAGACACTCTCACATATATCAATCTCTCTCTTCCCCCCCCCCCCTCCTATCTGCACACAGACACCAATTTTTACCGTCAGTACCTCTATTCCCTACGACTCTCAAGCCAGTTCCACACATCCATTGATCTGGGTCAAACACACTCACCGCAGCTCTGGCTGCCCAAGTACTGACCTAAATTCTCTGTCCCCATTCGTATGCACAAACTTCTGTTGTTAGTTTAACTGGTACACACTTGTAAAGTCATTATTTTTACCAGTATGTGTGGGTTATTTAGGACATAGGCTATTTAGTCTGTACAGAAGAAGGTGTAAGTTCGAATCCGCTTCTCTAGAGATCAAGAACGGTCGAACTATGTGTGATACCATAGCCGATTCTGATCTCTCTACAGCAGTGACCACTTTAACAGACATCATTTGAGGTACTCGTAAACTATAATTAACTTACCCAAGCATAAGAAAAGTCCTAGACATTTCAGGCCGCCTTCTTAATGTAAAATTTACTGGGGCGTCGATGCATACATCTGATCTCAATGAAAACCGGCAGAAACAATGCCGCAAAAATTCAAGTCAGGCGTCGGTAAGAAGAAGTTCCTTGTATACATGAGCAAGGAGTAAACCGGTTTCTAAGAATATACAATTAACTTCAGCAATATTTATCATACAGTTGCAAATTTAAAAATGACGCTAAGTCAAAGCAACTGGAAGATGTAGGTATCATAATTCTCTCCGATCAAGGCATATATCGATATAAGGGACTATATACCTTTCCGGACGAGTCCAAGTTTAAAAGTTTTGTCGAGCACAAGTAATACAGGTCTCGACTTTTTTAGGGGTGATGTGTAATGGCCTGTCATTCCTTGACAGTTACAATGTTTTTTTTTTTTAAGGAGTCTTATAGCAAATCTTTGGACTCATCACAGATCCACACATTGTGTAATAGAAAGTGAGAAGCAACAACGAAATTCATAATCTGTTTTAATTACCATTTACCACTAGCATCGTTATGGCTAAAAGACTGAAATAGCTGGGACAAACTGAGAAAATTTCAAATGATAGAGAGATAAACGATGTGTACTCATTGGAGTTGAATTGCCGTAGACTACCAAGTAGATTAAAAAGATCATTGAAAGAAAATATCCAAAGAGACCAATAAACACTTGGTGCCACCAGCTGGAAAGAAAAGGACAGCCAGAGGTGAATGGAGGCAGGTTATATCTGAAGCAATGAATATCAGGGTCTTGGATGCTGAAAAAGACGATCACTGGACCGACCAAAAAACTTCCTAGTCACATCACTACCATGGGTCACTGGGGTTTTTAGAAAACATCTGGAAAACATGAATTAGAAAACACTGCATTATTGAAGTTGTGTATCACAGCGACAAACTTATTGGAAACTATAGAACTGTTTTATTTTGATTTATGGAACTGGCTGCCGTTTGATTTGCTCGTGCAGGCCATTGCACATTTGTGTTCATTTGAATGGAACTTTACATTGATATTTCTTTAAAAGGATGTTGATTTCTCCTGAAGCTGCAAAATATTATATCAATCAGAATGTTCAGGGCCGCGATATTCTAAGACATTATCTTAACTTTTAGGCAAAGTTGGGACTCCATTCATAGTGAGCAAACTTTTCCATTTGACAGAGTCATTTATTTGGTAGTTTGGGAGAGGACAACACATTCCGGTGAACGAAAAGGATTAGATGTTGAGTAGAACACATACACAAGAGATAATCTAATAGTAATAATGGCTAGAGTGGCCTTGCACTTGAATCCGCAGTCTTAAAGGAACAAAGGTGACCAAAGAGCACCTGCAGAAAAGAGTAATTGAGCCTAAACATTACAGGGTATAAAGTGTGTGCACAAACTTTCAGCCAACATTTAATAAAGCGTGAATCGTCACATAGAAGTTCATTTGCGAACATCACTCTCATCATCACAGGCTCGCTAGCCACTTGTTCACACATACCAGCTTTTCCTCATCGTCAGCTTTCATATCCATTGTGTCTTTGTATTTGGTGTATTCACACCTTTTCTTTCAAGAACCAGTCCCACTTCAAAAGTTTCAATAGGCAAGATTACAACATCTTAGAGAGTGAGAGTGGCACTTTACTTTCGTTCTCGCAATAGGTGTAATCAAGAATCACCAAGTTTACTAATGTAAAGTACAGAAAGGTGACCATTTTCCACGTCTTTATGCGTACTGGACATAAGCGCTAGACATATATTTTATAGACCCATCGGCACTGAGTTGGTAATGTGTTCAGCATCACGCCGGCCCCTTTACTTCCCAGGACTTGTGCCTGGCACCCACTCAAGGCTGGGTCGACCTAAGAGCCAAAGTCTTTTTTTTTTAAAGTCCGGCTGATCCCGAACCCACGACCTTCATATCCGCAGGCGAGGGTCTAGCAGGTACACCACGGCTGATAAATGGTCCAATGGCTTTCAGTTAATGCAAACAATTGTTAAACTCCAATCACAAACAATAGCTATGCCGTTAAGTTATACATACAGTTCACTACTCTAAAGGAAGGCAGGGGAATCAGAATACTTGTCTATTTTGTATTCGTTTCTCTTTCCTGCTGATCATGTTGCTATAGGTTCGAATCTTCAGTATCGTTTTCTCCCCTATTAAATTGAACTGCAAGACTCCATGACGATCTATGCCGCTAAACATGTATCGCAGTATGTATATCTGCGAAGAATCTGCAAAGATAGTTGTGTGATTTTACCTGCTTCGCTTCTAGACGGAAATTTTAGTAATCGACTCTTCTATGAACTAATACGTTTACTCTAGGACGATTTTAATAAACTGTAATATTCTTTTGAAGTCTATTACTAAAGTTATTTTCTTATTACTCAACAAATTTTTAGGTTTGAGTAACACAATCTTAGACTGACAGCTAAGAGAGCTAAACAGTGTGCAGTAATACTTGAAGGTTGTAACTATAGAAATAATTAACCGCGTCCATCTTGTGTCATTTGTTCTGATATATGGGTAGCATACACTGAAAGACTAATTCAACGGGGAGTGAGCAGAGGTTGTGGAAGATACTAAACACGAGGGGAAAACATAGGCGGACTTTAAAGCAGGTTGCAACTCGTACAGTTAACCTATCAACTGTTCGTTGGCTTTTGCAAAAGGGGACGGAGAACATGAAGGAATATCTGGAGTGAAGTGATGTCAGTTCTAGATTTATAGCACTCTGTGTCCTGTACACATAAATGAGTGGAAATTGCACCATTACTGCGCGTCATTTATTGTTGCTTTTAGAGACTTTAATCACCTGATAAGACGGGTTGTTAACTAGTGTACATCAAGACCTGTGTAATCATGCACATGTTAAGTTAGATTGTGCAGCTACAGTTTTCAGTCGGGTCATGTAGCCAGTCTCGTGTCCACCTCATTAGCCGTCCTTTACAACATGCATGATAGATTACAGCGTTACCATTCTTATCTCATGGGCCCTGCTACACACGGGTGTCTAATGTATGCCATAAATGATACACATTCTTTCTCTGTCAGTGCTCTATCACCATTTATATCACACATTTTTTTTTTTTCTCGCAAAGAATAAAAGCCAAAACCAAACTTCCGGGTTCCCATGTACGTGCTGATACCTAGCTAGCACTCCTGAGATAATGTGTTTTGGTGCGTTTTTGTGGTAGAAAAAAAGATTACTTAACGGAAATGAAAAGTAGTACAAGCACAGAGACCAATGACGAATCTCGTAAAAGTTCGTTAACTGCCGAGATTAAAGTGGTGTATTTGCGACGTCATAAAGCAAAGACTCATGTGGTGCGGGGGGGGGGGGGGGGGGGGGGGGGGGGGGGGGGGGGGGGTGGGGGGGGGGGGGGGGGGGTGGGGGGGGGGGGGGGGGGGGGGGGGGGGGGGGTTAAATAGCTACACTGATTCATTTATGTTTTATTGAATGGGGTCATGGACTGACAATTGGTTAGTGAGAATGTGTGGAATTTGCAGACATAGGTTTGTGTAGAGAAATGATGACGATGACATTAGAGTTAAAGATGATATCTTTAAAAATGTAAGGAGATATGGAAATGTGTCATCTGCATCATAATAAGATAATTCACGGTCTCTATGCACATTATGATGTGGGGTAATTTGAGTACGACTCAAAAACCGGAAACTGTAAGAAAAGAGAGAAAGGGGGAGATCGATCGACAGAGAAAGAGAAAGAGAGAGAGAGAGAGAGAGAGAGAGAGAGAGAGAGAGAGAGAGAGAGAGAGAGAGAATGTTAGATCAGTGTGGCATCGTGGCATGAAAGAGAATCTGTATGAGCAAATGATTCTCACTCAGTGCACAAGTAATTTTGCTGACCGACTGAAGAGCAATACAAAGCGGCATGGCTGTCTAGAGAAACAGAAAATGTCTACGCAATAAATCGGTGTCTGTGGCTTAGGCGTTACAAACGCGCATTGTATTGCCAGGGTGCCGGGTTCGATCCCAGCTGCGGGCCTTGCGCCTTGCGTTGGTTTCGACAGTGGAATCGAGAAGCCCACCGCCCAGAAAGCAATGGCAAACTAATGGACGCAAACTTGCCTAGGAAAAGCCACAACAGCCTAAAAATGCTGGGGTTGGTTCTGCAACAACTTGTAAAGGACACGCAACTCACTGGGAACCGTAGTGTAAACATTGATGGAAGAACAGCCAGAAGGTGACATCGATAAGACACTAATATTAGATTACGTATAACCTTGGTGAGGACATAATTAGACATAATGACTGACGAAATATGGGGCGATTAGATTTTCCCTGTCTCGCTTCATCCATATATTTTGACTCACAGACTGCCTCAGCACAGGAAGAAGATATCACGTATCAATGACTGGGTCACATTATACAGGCCAGTCTGATTTTTTGGGTACCCTTTTACAGATAAGATGAATATACAATGATCACGGAAGGCTTGTGGGGATATTTTTGTTGCACTTATTACGTCTGACATTGAGAGATAGAAGAACAAGTAAAACAAGTTTCTCTTTTCTTGAACATGTAGTTATGGAAGAGGGAAAAGAGGGAAAGGGGAAGGGGAGGGGGCATTAGAATGGCCGAAAATATCATTACGAAGATGTGACAATTATTGACATCTAGAAAGATCATCAACAGGTTAAAAAAAAATTGTTAATTATAAAATGTTATTCTGCTTGACCAAACTGTACGATGTGGAAACCTGGACAACAAACAAGCAAGAAGAAAATCCGAGTGAGTCTGATTTTGTTAGACATAAAAATAGGTCGTATTTCATGCGGATAGGGTGTGCATGTGATTCATCCTTGCATTGCCGACTATTGCAGAAAGGCTAAAGGTGCTGTTGTCTAGGTCATACCTCAGAGTAGCTGCAGACAAAGAACACCTAATTCAAAATTCTGAAATTCGGGAGAAACAGGCAGTGAAAAGAGGGCTGCTGGGGGAAAAAACAGATTAAAGGACAGACAATAGAAATATTTGGCCACGTAAAAGTCAGAAGACTCTTTTAATCAATACAGGAGAGAAAGGTCGAAGGAAGGAGTAACAGGCACACAGCAAAATAATTAGGATCACAACGTCAACATATGAACGAAGCAGCAGTATGAAAAATGTACAACCACGCTGAGAGACATAAAGTGTTCGAGATTTATTGCAGTACATTTGCATTGAGCGGCGTCCGTGGCTAAGGCGTTGCGAGTCCTACTCGTAAGCCAGCATGCCGCGATCGAAACCCACTGCAGGCTGCGTGGATTTTTGTCGTGGTATGGGGCGTCGCAGGTCGACCCAGCCTAAAATGGGTACCAGGATGGGCTGTCCTGGGAAAGTAAAGACAGCCGGCGTAATGCTGACCACATTACCCACAGAGTGCTGATGGTCTGTAAAAATATGGGACGCTCTGCCCATATGCCCGATGCGCCGAAAGACGTGAAAAGGGAACTTTACTTTTTTTTTTTTTGTACATTTGCATTGTGGAAAGGGGTGTTGGTTAATTTTTTGATTGTTCAGTACGCTCGGTTGAATCAGCTTATATTATCTAATGTTTTCTACATTGTATTTTCAACTCTGAGTTCTCCATAAGCCGTTCTATGTGTATTCAGTTGTGTTTTTTAACCGGGAACAGTAACAGGGATGACCAATATAATGTTCAACAATAGGGTACAGTTTCTCACATTTAACCAGCTTCTCACACGGACAATTCATGTCTAAGTAACAGAGTGATCAGATAGTAAACGCGCCATTCATTACTGTGTCGCGAAGAACTTTCACAAGCAAACAACAATGTCTGGCGGGAAAAAGGTTGTTGAAAGAGGGTGGGGAGGGGGGTGCACAAACAAGTTACCCAATTATTCCAGCATGTCTCTTGTCTGGGTACATATCTTACATAATTGAATCTTACACTTAGGAGTCATCCGATTGTTCCAGCATGTTTCCTGTCTGGGTTCATATCTTACATGATTAAATCTTGCACTTATTATTTACACGTTTGTTCAAGCAGGTTTCCTCTCTGGGTACATATCTTACATAATTGAATCTTACACTTACGAGTCACCCGATTGTTCCAGCATGTTTCCTCTCTGGGTACATATCTTACATGATTAAATCTTATACTTACGAGACATCCGATTGTTCCAGCATGTTTCCTGTCCGGGTACATGTCTTACATGATTAAATCTCACACTTACGAGTCACCCGATTGGTCCAGCATGTTTCCTCACTGGCTGCATATCTTACACGATTTAATCTTGGCACCTTATCTTGGCAGGGAAGGAAACTAACCACTATACCTCGCTGGCTGTGGGTGTTTTGGTGCACCGTTATGGGGAAAACAAGAATAGACCCACTGCCAACCCCCCCCCCCCCCCCAACAAGCATGATGTTAGAGTCGACTAGCCTGGACCTTCTTCGACGTCGGATTGCGTCTGCCCTTGAGGCAAAAAAGCTAACAATCTGCATATAAATAAGTCAGATCTGTAAAACGGATATGCACGCAACACTCAGGTTCTGGAACCAGACTAAAGTCCAGAGGTGGAAGAAAACATTAATTAACATCTGGTGAACACGAAGAAGAAAAGAAGTAGTGTCTTTCTTCTTCTTCGTCTGCTCTTTACCTCTCAATGGAGCAAAGACCCTTAGCTAACTCACGCAAAGTCGTCCTAACCTTCCCTATTGGATGTAGCTCACCCCATGACCTCCCCATGTTTTTAACTTCATTCTTCTCCAGCCCCTTCACTCTAAAACGGCATTTTTTCTGTTGTTGTTTTGGTGCTGCTGTGAGTTCCGTTGTAAAGGCATTCTAGTTATATAATTCTTAGGTTTTTTTTCCCGTCAACATATGTCCTATTCAACGCCAGCGTCTCTTCATTACCTGTTTATTCACTGGATTTTGTTTCGTTCTCTCTAAATGTTTGTGATTCTAGCGTACTAGTGAATTCCTGTTATTCCACGCAGGCATAAGTTAATGGATGTGTGTAGTTTATTAATAACAGTTTTAGATGTTTCCATTCCATACAGCAGGAATGATCTGACATTATAATCAAACTTTTAAGTTTAGTAATAGTTTCAGCTTTCATGGCTTCAAAAAATATCCTAAATCTATAAAAGCGTTTGCTGTCTTGTGTATTCGCATTTTAATATCTCTAGAAATTCCACAATCTTTGTCTTTATCACTGCCCAAATAGTTGAATGACTCTACATCTTTGTGTGTTACATCATTAAGACAATTTAGATTGCTGTTTGCCTGATTTATTCTCATTATCTTTATCTTTCACTTATGGATTTCTAAATGGAATTGTTGTGAACTCGCATCACGTATCATGTTCTAATTCTGTGAGTGGGATAGCACAGAAATGTCTTTAACGAAGTCCAGCTCACCATACTGTCTTGCAGAGATCAACAGAATTCCATCCTGATGGTAGCTGTTGATGTCTCCATAATTCAGTGCATATCAAGTAATAATAACACAGGCAACAAAAGACATCTCCGTCACACTCTTGTTCTTATTTCCAATGTAACTGTTAGTTTCCCCTCATGAAGAACTTACAATTTGCTTGACATTTTATGTCTTCAGATGTTGCTTTTACTAAATAATTTTCCGAGAGACTCATAGCGCCTCATCAATTCCCAAAAAGATTTCCTATCAAAGATGTTAAAAGCTTTTTCATAGTCTACGAACCCAGTGTAAAGTGATGACTTACATTCAATGCTCTGCTCTATTGTTAAGCGTAGAGACTATCTACTATCTGGTCAGTACAGAAAAACCTGCCTGTTTAATTTTTTTTTCAGGAAATGACAGTATACTCTAGAGTTGTTACACCCCTGCAGGTCAATTTTTTTTTTTGGGGGGGGGGGGGGGGGGGTCATGAGGGGGGGGGGGGGGGGGGGGGGGGGGGGGGGGGGGGGGGGGGGGGGGGTTTGCAAGATATTCTTTTTTACAACATCTTTGTATTTCTTCAGTCCCAGCAGAATATAGATTATTATTCTACTCACAGTGTGGCTCAAGAATGGATTCAGCGTCATAAAAAAAAGTACTGAACAATTTTCTTAATTGTCTGGGAAATGTTTGCGAAATAAGCCGATGGTAAAAACAACTAACCATGCCACCGCATTTGTGGTGTTCTAGAATCCACCCTAAAGCATCTCACCCCAGCCCCAACGATAGTGTCTACTCTTGGGGTACCTTCGTCAGTTGTGTAAATGAGTGGTTCTCAAACTGGGGCGCCGCAAGCGTATGCCAGGGGTTCCGCGGCAATAAAGAAAAATTAATCCAAACTCTTTCCTTCATCGCATTAAAATCAACCGACAATTAAATGTGCACAGCTTTTTTTTTTTTTTTTCTCCTTCTTCATCTCCTAAGTATTTCGACCGCTTTTAGGGTAGCTGTGCTGTGAGAAAAATTTAGCCCGACAAGGGTGCCACGGAAAAAAAAAAAAAGTTTCAGAACCGCTGGGGTAGATGGTCACAATGAAAGCTTTTCTGCCGACAAGTGGTGAAACATTTATACGGTAGAAACTTCATGTCACAGTTCACTTCAATTAATAATCCATTTAGCAATCCCTAAACGAACATAATACTTTTAGCCTTAACAGTTGTCGAAAATTATTAGATTACGGCGGATAACGAGATAGAACAATTCTGACCTTCTTTGATCTGTAAAAATCAACAACAACAAAACAACAACAAAAGCCACATAAACCGACAGTGTGTTTGTGGACACGGGATACTGGACCACGCTGGGCATGTTATGTTAGTACATGAAGCAGGAAAACTGACTGGCGCCGAGAAACTTTCCTGTGAACGCTGATTCATTTCCTGTACAAGACGGACTTGTTGAGAACATTACTATTTTTGACTTGCTAAATACGGAATAGGTCTAGTCCTGAATAGTGAAATGATGTTGAATTAGGTTGACGAAATGTGATTATCCTTTAGCAGGTTAAAATGAACTTTCATGTAAAATTAACTCTGCGGTAAGGAATCAGCTTAAGAAGACGAAAGTCAGCTCCTGTATATTTCGACCTCTCCGTGCATCAGTTTGGTAAAATAAATTGCTCAAGGCCAAGGGCTGTGATCCGATTCTGTTTAAGCACATAACGCATCGGGGGGTTGTTTCTAATGTGAAGCAAGCGATCTGGTTACTGCTTGCCGCTGATAATATGAAATTGGTTAAAACAAGATCAGCCCATTTAATTGTATACATCGAAAACATACATGAAATGATGCTATAAACAGGGATAAGGTCAGGGTATGACTGAGTGACAAACATGGGGAAGACCTAGTGTCAGAATTAAGGGTTTCAGAGATGGGAAAGTCCCTAGTAGTATCGGTTTCACGGCCGGATGGTGAACAAACATAATTGATCAATTCACGCGTGAATGCGAGATATTGTGAGGGTGGGGGGGGGAGGGGGGGGGGTCGGATAAGCTGGTCAGTCTACAACTGGGCCCCAGAGAGTTTGGATGGAGTTAGTGTGTTCGACTTGAAATGAAGTGGAACTTGATTTCTTTATGGCTGCCGAGTTCCTGTGGTAAATCGACGGTGAATAACATCTGAGGACAATGGGATTGTCCGATTAACTGTGGCTAGTACTGACTGTGTTTAGGTCAGCGTCAGTTTGGCGTGGCTGTGTGCCCAAACGTGAGAGCAACTGATTCCTGACTGAAGAGCATAAGTTAGACTGGCATATTGATATTTGATAGAATAAACCTGGAACTGGTCATCGTCATCGTCGACTATCATTTGGAGTAGTGTGGTCGTTGATGGATGATAGTCTGCCTCGTCTGTTCAACATTAGTGACAACGATTCGGTCGAATGCGTATGAGTGGAAGCAAGTACAAAAGCGAGACCCAGGAAAATAAAGGAGACACTTCTTTATAGAAACATCTTCCGAATAGCAGGAACGTGTCTTCTTTGCAATACAAAAACCCCTTAGGGAGGTGAGGAGATCACTTTATAATTAATGTACATAGCTCAAAGAAGTGTGGCAACATGATAAATGGAGTCGGGAGAATATAATCATTAATTAGCTAGGGCAGGTCAAGAATTGCGTCTGCTAAACTTTGCCAACTGTATTAATTAGTCAGAATAAATCCAACCAAGAGAAATGGTTCCTAAAGGCAGTTATAATGATCAGTCGGTAGGCCTGATTTGTGGGCTGAACAGATTATGTCACACATATTCTACAACTTCAAATCCATCTTTCTTTTCAGGAAGTTTATTTAATTTGAAAATACTCGATGCCACGATATTACAAAAGGGAAAAAACGTTAATATTACGAAGTCTGTACAAGATTATTTTAAAAAAATTATTAACACTAATTGGTAATTACATTTTTGATAACTTTACACTCTTAAAATCTTTATATCGCAAGCTGGAAATTCCACTTCATTGTGGAAAACTACCTTTCATAATGCTTCGGACAGTGTGAGGGAAGGCGTCGTATATGGGGAGAGGGAGAGGTTGATCACACTCAGCTCGATTGCTTTACAGAGGCACCAACACATTTTTATTGGATCCTTCTGGATGATGATAGCCCATACTGCATTAGTCTGGTTAAGTAAATATATTTGGCTATTTCTCAAGCGTAATTAACTGTTTACACGTTTTATCCCACTTTCAGCCTCCATAGAGAGAATGATTCGTTTTTTGGATTTTTTTCTCTCATAAAGTCATCTCATGCAAATTATCTATCACGTCCCTGTCTTTGCACGTATTGCAATTATCATCACCATATGCTTTGCCGACCGGCGTGGGCGATCATGCCTCTCCACAATCTGTATCTGCGTGTATCAGTTCGTATGCTGACACCCCTCCATGCCATGTCAAAAGACTGTCAAGAATCTTCTCACGCTGTCATTTCCTGTCTCTCTTTCCACCGATCTTTCCATTGGTCACAACATGTTCTGTTTTCCCTCTTTTTATAACATGACCACAAAATGATGACTGTCTCCTTTGGTGTCCATTATAAGTTGCCTTCGAGTACTCACCTCTTTCAAAACATCATTAAAACTACGTGTATTTTTTTTTTTTTTTTTTAATTCCTGTACAGATGAAACGAATTTTTGCATGTGGTTTTAGATGTTTCATGTCCTGATGATTTTATAATTTACAGTTGCGTAGGACTGCTGTTTCTGAAAGCATCGAATTTCTTTGATCTTTGTTTAACTAATAATTTTTGTACCCCTAAAATATCGAAAACACATAATTGACACAGGGCTAGTAATTGATAGTTTGGAAATCATTTCACATGTGCAGTTATGCGTAGAGATTATTTTGACACCCTATCAAGAATACAATGAAAAATCAAAACTCAAGGAGAGACTAACGCTGGAGATTACCACATGAAAGTGACACTCCAGTGACACTCATGCAATATGATTTATTCAAAAGTTACTGAGGTTAACTATAAGCATGCTTATTGTTTGCCTTGAATCATTGTAATATAGGCAAAATGAAAACAAGCTTACATGTTTTTAAAAAAAGTTTCACAACCTAATCGAACAGATACTGAGGTCGAGATTTGAAAAGAGGTTGCATGTCAAAGTTCATCACCCTAATCAACAGTTACCGTATTACAGGTTTTAAAGATTGGGCATGACCTCTGCAACATACAAAAGTTTACTTGCACAAGCATAACTTTGTTATTTGTTGAGGGCGCCTATAAGAATGATCCGAGTGCTGTGGTACCGTTCATGAACTGAAATCGATTCAGCTACTAGATCCGAGGGCTGGAAACCGAATGGAAGTTTTGTAAACTTGTCAGTGTCCTGTTATTTGAGAGTTGGACACTCACTGTGGAAACTGGTCGCTCCATGAAATTAACATTGAATGAACCTAAAGGTTTCGAGGCGACGAATCAGCGACATGGTTGGTGACGTATAAAAGATGCTTATCAGTGGCATTAGGTCTACCAAACGGATACTACAAGGAGATAAATTGACTAACGTTGCCGCGTTTGCAGTTTTATTGTTGTTTGTCTGTGATCTTCACTTACGAAGCCGTCATGGTAACCTCCTTATTTCCATATTATGGAGCGGCAGTGAGCTCCTGTGAAGTGTGGACGAAGCCCTTAGGGCTCCTCGGAGCACCAGTTTGGAACCGCTTAGAAAATGTGGCTTTTCTTCTTCTTCTTCTTCGCGTTCACCAGCTGTAAACTCTGGCGGAAAGTTTTGGTTTTTCCTCCACTTCTGGACTGCAGTCCTGTTCCAGAACCTGAGTGTTGCGTGTGCATCCGTTTGACAGATCTGACTCATTTGTATGTAAAAACTGCTGGTTCCTTGCCTCTTAAGCAGATGCACTCCGACTTCGAAGGAAGCTCCCAGTTAGTTGACACTTACGACATGTTTTTGGGTAGGCAGTGGGTCTATTCTTGTTTTCCCTATAATAGGGCCCCGGAACCCACACGGGAGAAATATGGCTCTGAACTCCTGGGAAAATCTGGTACTGATGTGACATAGAAAAATGACCTGCTTGATGTGCAAATTCTTCTTAAGCTGTCGTCTGCCACTTAATCTCCGGTTTTTTTTTTTTTTTTGGTTTAATAAAATACCGTTGGCAATCCAACCTGGCCGGTTCACTTTTGAAATGATTCACTCTAGCCATGTTACTGGCTGGGTGAGCTTACGCTCTAACTTTGACTCTTTCCTTTCTCTAGCTTGTGGTATGCCGATTTTGTTGCTAAATGGAATCCAACGACACTGTTCCCATTTCTTTCTTAAATACACTGAACAGAAAGGAGTCAAATTAATGCACTGGAATGCAGAGGGGATTACAAAAAAAAAAAAAATTATTCTAAATGAGGATCAGATTCATATATGCTGTCTACAAGAAACTCACCTCACTGAAGACACAGTCTTTAAAATAAGAGGTTATCAGTGCTTCCGATCAGACCGGGAAGGAAGGAAAAAGGGTCTAATACTG
>CAJHNH020001365.1:76619-79119 GCA_905116865.2 Candidula unifasciata | reverse complement strand
TGCTTGATAGGGGCAGTCAGTTTTTTTTTCCTCCCATGGGGCGCAGCAAGCTATATTTAGAGTTTAACTGTTTTAAGAGCTGATATCAGCATTTAGTTAAACCCACATATGCCCAGTCTCCCGCATCAACTGTTGATGGTGATCCTCACAGCTCAAATCTGCTTGCTAAATTGTCGCAAACGTTCTACTGTCATATGCTCTCAATCATCTACTGAAAGACCACATATCTAAATTCCAACTTTAATCCGTTAATATACAGCTTTCAGATATGTTACCAGTAAATGGCTTTCTTGACGAGGAGCACTAAATCAATAGTAGTTACGTTATTTACGCTTAGATTATTCATTGTGCGGGTAATAGTTATCTTCGAAATCCAAAAGTATCACACAATAGTCAAGAAAAGATATAAACCCAAACGAAAAGTATATTAGCATGATTCACAATATAACAAATACGAACAAAACGTGAACGTTGCGGCTATTGAGCCTTCATCAGCACATACAAATTAAACAATACAAAATCTCTTAGCTGGTATCTCGATGCAGCTGGGTCGTTGGTTACTCAGCAGAATAATAGTCAGTGTTTACGGTTTGCTCACCAACTATTAGGGGATCTTAATTGCGCTTAGCTCAACGCTAGTTCATGATCTAGCAAGAACTTTTCTACCTTTCCAGCACTATATCAAGACATTAGGGTCATATATGATAAACAGTTTTTATTATAAATAGTTTTCATTTTTGTTTTGCTTCCTAACACAAAGTCCTTTTCGTACGAGGCAAAACATTTAATCATAATGTTTAAAAAATAAATAATTCTACCTGGTAATCTTCTTGACTCCAACTGAGAATAGCCAGCTAAACTTCTCTCTTTCTCTCTCTCTCTCTCTCTCTCTCTCTCTATATATATATATATATATATATATATATATATATATATATATATATATATATATCCAGACAGCAGAAAACTATCAGTAAACATTATTACTCTAACAGTATACTCTGTGAGGTAAGTATCTATATCCCTTGCTTATATGTTTTTGATCAAACTTTTTACTATCTCCATCTCAACAGTTTAATACACACTCTTGGAAGCAGCCGTGGTATAGCGGCTAGATGCTCCCTATCGATCCGAAGGTCGTGGGTTCGAGTCCAAAAGGAACCGAACTTTTTTTTTTAATGACACTTGGCTCTTAGGTCGCCCCAGCATTGAAAGGGTACCCCAGTTGGTCGATACAAATGTAGATATAGTACGATGTGCCCAGTATGCCTAAGGCGTGGAAAAGAGATCTTTACTTTTTTTACTTTCTTATGCATACTTTCCCACATTTGACATGCATCTTGCCAAATCTGGTTCTGTGTTTAACATTGTTAAACGATGTGCACCCTCTACAGGAAGGCTAATAACTGGTGATGAAACCGACAGGAAATCAACAGCCTGATTTGAATCGTTTTTCTCAATTATTATTGTGTTCACACCGAATCACAGATGCTGAACTGAAAGCGAAAACAAAATATTACTCGCTTGCAAACATTAATTATCGAAGCAGATAATGGGGATGGCTTGAGCATGTTTGCTGACTGCCTCGTGACGTTTTAGCGAGGGCAGTTTTCCGTGGGGACGGTAAATGGAAATGGGAGACGGCGATGACCGAAGGAATCCTGGAGAAAGACAACGGAAGGAAGAAAAGGGGAAATCAATGAATTTAACTTTGTATGTTATACCAAGAGAAGACAAGCAGAAGACCGACGTCAGGGAAAGGAACACATAGATGAGCCACGGCGGTGTTGTGGTCAGAGCGCTGGCCTATTGAGAAAGCGGTCGTGGTTCAATACTCAGTATTGCAGTATTTGTTACTGCTAGTACCACTAGCGGCGTCGACACCAAGAAAACATTGGAAATGGAGAGTGGGAGAGCTAGCACTGTACACTTTTTTTCAGGTTTCTCCTCTTCACTCTCTCTTTGCTGTGCACTTAAGATGACGTCAAGCGCAGAGCACGTGTTCCTTAACTCCGGCGACAATTCCTAAAGAATGAAAAACTCATATGATAAAATTGTTATGAAGCATAAAGTAGCCGGTCACCCTAGTAGAACCTGCTTGCTAGAAAAAAGGCAATGGATGTCCCTATGGAGGCCACGAGTCTGGCGCTGCCCCTTCCGCTGAGCAGTCGTCCACGTTTACGACTGACTATCCCACAGCCATTCAGTCTCTGAGCACGTAGATCAAATTTGAGCTTTTTTTTTTTAAATCGGGGTCGTCTCTAGATCCGTTGTGTTCTGTCCCAGGACTGCAAAGTCTTGGTTAATGGAATCACCTTTTCAAGGATGTGCATTTACAGTCATGCACAACGGTCTTGACTGTAGAAAGAAAGGTTTGCCAGGTCATTTGTGTTAGACTTACCACCCGAGTGCGCTATTTTCACCTGTAAGGCTAGACCTCGGAGAATCATAAGGGGGAAACACAGCGGGTGTGCTCCACTGCACGACAAGTCTTAGCCAC
>CAJHNH020001365.1:62500-76064 GCA_905116865.2 Candidula unifasciata | reverse complement strand
TCAGTTTAAACTTTTTGGCCGTGAACCGGCGTTTGGTAGGGGGGCCAATAAATTTTTTGGGCCCCAAGAGATGGGGTTTTTACAGAAAAAATTTCAAAATACCTTGGACACTGTCGCGCGCCCAGGGGGGGAAAATTACACGGATATTTTGGGGGGGGGGGGTTTAAAACCTTAACAAGGCCCACCCAGTGAGAAACTGGACTATTACTAAGCTATGTTTGATCCTAAAACGGGCCCTGGATAGCCAAGAAAAAAAGCGAGGTGGCTGGGTTTCCATAAAAATGAAATTTGCCGGGATTTGGGATCCACAGGAAAAAAGGAAAAGGGGATAGTTAATACGGGAAAACCCCCACTGCGTAAAATTTCCAGGTGCCTTTTAAAACCCCTGCGACGGTCTCCTTTCCGGGCATTATTTAAAAAAGGCCCCCATCAAGTGTTTTTAAATTTTTGTTAGCTGAAGAAAAACTAAATGCACAAAGACACTTGAACCTAATTTACAAAATTTATTTAAACCTGTGTAACAAACAAAAAAAGGGATTTATTTAATAAACGAAATTTAAAATAAAAGAAACTGTTTAGGTATTTTAGAGTTGGGATGATGTTGATAAAATTTAAAGTTGTAAAAACTTAGTTTCACCCGGGGACAGTTCTCGGCTTGAGCCCGGGCCTTTTTTTTCCATTTGTCGTCCTCATTCTTTCGGCGGGTTTCGTTACCCCCCAAAAACGGCCCGGCAAATAAGGATCCCACTAGTCCCCCCCAAATTGGGGGAACTGGGGGAAGGGAAGAAACAAGCCCCCATATTTGAGTATTTTGCTCTAGATGTACACTAAGCAGGTATTTTTAAAAAAAACATAAAGTTTTTAAATTTAAATAAAACATTTCACCCTCCCCCTCATTGTTCACTTCACTCCTGTCCAATTTGGAAGGGCTTATTTCACATTCCAACTGTTACATTTTGCCTTCCTCTACACGTTGTAATGATGGGGTTAAATTTCCCCTACGTCAGGTGCCATCTCTCGTACAGACTAAAAATGAAAATCATTTTCAGAAAGAACCAGTTCTGGAATCTATGCTTGGAAAAAATCGACGCGCCAGAAGTAACAATATTTTTTGGGGCGAATCAAAAAAACAAATCTCGTGGATTTACTTTTCCGGGAATCCCCCGCTTTAGCCCGGAGATTTTAAAAAAAAATTTCAGTGTAAAAAGCTGTTTTTTAAAAAAGGGTTTAAAATTTAACCACACGTGAAAAAGATTCCCAAAAAGTTTCTTCACGCTTTTTGGTTTTAAAAAACATGTAGTTCTTTAAAAATTTCAATGGTAACAACAACTTTTGGGTTTTTAAAAAACATTAAAAACACGTGTGCACGAAAAAAATTCATGACACTATAAAAATAGGATTTAAGGAAAATGTGACATTTGCCCTAGGGAAGAATGAAGAAATTTTCCGCCTAGGAGTATAAAAGTGTTTGGAAGGACACACATTTGAGCAAAAGACAAAATTCTCTATCAAAAAAATTTTAAGATGTAAACCCTAATTTCGATTTTTACCGGGGAAAAATGAAACACGATGAAAAAAAGTTCGTTCAAGTTTAGGTTAACCCCAAACCGGGAATGGATGTGCAGAAAAGGATTTTCTTTTAACCACCCCCTAGCTTTAAAAAATTTAAATAACTTTATAAAGCTCCTCCTACGTTACGCTAAAATCATTTTTCATTCACGGATTTTAAAGCTCCTCCCTTTGGGGGAAAGGGTTTATTCGCTGTCAGTCAGGACTGTACAAACAATTGTTTGAATTCCCCCGCTAGGATCCCCTTTGGTTAAATTTTAAGTGACAGGGGAAAATTTAAGAAAAGCCACCCCCGGGGGCCAAATTCCCCTGCCACACAATAAAATCAACGGTGTAAATTTCCCTTCTTTAAAAACTTTCTGCTCACCATGTAAAATGGCCCGTCGGACCGGCCCCTCCGTTTGGGGAACCTCGGGGGGAAATTTAAAAAAAACAATTGGGCCGGAGTTATCTGCCCTAATGGTCGGGCAGGGGGAATAAATCTGACCCCGACAGATGGGGGTGCAAATCTGCAGACAGTAAGTCGGGCGGGGGCGGGAAATAAAGGCGTCAAAAAGGACTCCCTTTAAACATTTAAACCTCGGGGAAAAAAAAAAGTTTTAGGTTTGATATGCCCAACAGTCCAGGAGAAGTAAGTGTTTGATGTGGTCGTTTATTTAGATTAAGGATGTATCCAAAACCATTTTTGGGGTTAATCCCCTTCGAAACAACAAAGGAAAAAAGTAGGTTAAGGAAAAAGGACATTTGAAGCCCACGGCGTATTGTCACGGGAGCCTCCCCCTAATTTCGGTAAACCCTAAACCCGCACATCTGCACGCTCTGGGTTTCCCAAAAATTTTCCCAAGTCCTTCTTTGCAAAAACTGCTCAAAAAGTTTTCTTTCCAATATTTTTTAAATGGAGTGGGAAGATTTTCCCCACTCGTTGCGGGAACACGGCCCTTTTCATCCAGGAAAATTCAAAAACTGTCTTTGATTGGTTAAGGGGGTTTCCCCAAGCAGTCGCTGGGTAATGTCCCTTTGTCCGGGGGCCCCCCCTTTCCATCGGATAATAAAAAGATCCATGCTTTGTCAACAGGATCCTTTTGCGCCTTTTGACTGCCCAACCTCTGTGCTTTTCCCTCACTTGCCGCGCCCAAATCGCCTGGGGAGACCCTGAAGTGTTCTACTAAAAGGTTTAGTCGCAGTAGGTTGGATCCTCTTCTCCTCAGGCCCCCCGGGATTTTTAAAAAATCTGTTACAAATCCCCCTCTTAAAAAGGGGGGGATATTTTCCCACTCATCGTGACCCTACGGGGGTGAGGGGGCCATTTCCCCACTAAAAAAATTTTCTCGAAGAGTGTCCATTTGTTGCCTCTTCGGGCATTCTTTTTTTTACCTTCCCAAATTGTCAGGGGGGAATTTGTCTTTAAAAAAGATAAAGTCCAGAGCAGGCACAAAAATTCAAGTCGGGGGATACATTTAAAATCGGGTTTAAAAAACTCGGGGTTTCCCCTGTTAGACTGTAATGGGGAAATTTTCTTCGAAAATGAATTTTTCCCCCACCAGTGAGACCCCCCGGGTCATTCCCTTCGAAGCAAAGATTTACTACAAGACCAAAATTTTGGGGGGTCCCTACTTTCATGGCTGTCTGTTTTCGGGGGCCTCTTTCAAAAGGGATCCAGTCCCCCAAAGCTGTAAGGGCAGCAGAGACAAGTTGTCTCCCTGCTCACAAAAAAAAAAAAAAGGTATTTTCTTCTTCGAAAAGGGCCCAAACCCCCTTTCTGTCTGTCCATTACCCGCCCGTGCAAAGGCCTAGCAAAATTTGCCCGTTTATGTCGAGTTTTCAAAGATCGTAAAAAGAAGTAAAAGAGAACTTCCCCCTTCATTGTTTATTCTCCCCTTTGGGTCTGGTTTTCCCTATCCCACATTTTAAGTGAAAGCAAATCAGGAGGTGTGTTGCCGCCTTTCGAAAAAGCCCCAACCCCGGGGGGCAAAGCCCCGAACAACACATTCCATTAGGTCCCCGGCCCGCATAAAGGGAAATGGGGGGAAACAGGTTCAGGTTTTTCCCCTTACATCGGGTTTTCCCTTTAAATTTCCCTCTTTTTGCATAAAGGGGGCCCAAAAAGGGGATATGGGGGTTGGGGTTAAGCTTTCCCCTCGCCCTTTTATTAATGTTTTTTTTGTAAAGCGAACAGCTATGTCTAGGGTTTTACAACCTTTTATCACGTTTTGTCACTACTGTCAGGTTCCTCTCTTTTATCTCGTCTGAGGTAATGGGAGAAAAGGGGTTCCACCCAATTTTAGATCTGGCCCCTTTAGAAGATTTCTGCTTTTTGGGCCCCATCTTTTCCTTTTAGGTTTTAAGAATGGAAGAAAGGGGGGTTTTCCGGGGAAATGTAGAATCGGGTTTATCCCTAAAAAAGAGTTCCTTTTCCCTTTTTGCCTCTTTTTTCTGTAGGAATAAGAGGTGTGAGTTTCTGTCCCCGGTTTTTATGTTTTTTTTTCCCTTTGTGTTGGGTTTGGCCAAGGAAATGCCCCACCCCCATGGTTAAAAGTTTTCCCCACCCAAACCCGCTTTTAGTTTCAGCCCGAGGTATTGGTTTTACCTGGGATTACTGCAGGTTTTCCCCAAAGGGTAATATTTTTTGCGTTTTTTTTATCCATTTTTTTTGCCCTCTCAAGTAAACAAGTTTCGATGAATTCTCACTCTTACGCCTATCCTTCCCGCAAATCCTTCTTTAAACACTCTATTCTCTTTCTAATTTTTTTCTTTATAAGCTGTATGTCTCTTTCATAATATACTTTCCCTTTGGGTTCCTCTCTTTAAATTTCTTTTTCCTAAGCGTTCCTCCTATTATATTCTTCTAGCTCCAACTGGCGCTTTTTTTTTGCAAACATTAAAGGGCAAACCCTATAATCAAAATACCTCGGGGATTTAAAATATGTTTTAACTGTGCCCCTTTCCTTCCCTCAGCTATCCCCCAATTTTCTTACATCTTTTTGGTACTCGGTACGAAGTCCATTCATTAGAGATAAATGTAATACTTCCCCCAGGTAGGATAGAAGGAATGGCAGAGCAAAGTACAGTGAACTTTGGGAAAAAGAGGAGCATGACAGCCCACAAAGATTTTATATGATGCAAGCCTAAACCCGATTAACCCGCATAGAAAACTATAGCAGAAAAAAATAAAAACCCAAAAAGATTTAAAGCGATGTTACAACCAGTCACAATTTTTAATTCAATGATATGATGTCAGCATGTAATAGTTCCCACAATCTAATCAAATGAAATATGCAAGCAAAAAAAAACTTTAATTTATTAACTCTAAACCCCCCCCAATATAGATTTTAAAAAATCAATGTTCATGAAATGTTCAATGATAGACAGTTAAATTTAAAGTGATTTTATCAAATTTAAAAAATTTAAATTATTTTTAATTTAAAAATTTTCCCCGGTTTCCAAATAAGATTTTTTTAGTCTAAAAACTGGGTGAAAATTTTAAAAAGAAATCTATGAAAATTTTTTAAAAATTTATTTGTTTAGGGCTAGGGTCTTGGGGTTTTTGGGTCGCTGGGGGGACGCCCCTTGTGTAAAGGTTTTTTTTTTTTTTTTTTTTTTTTTTTTTTTTTAGGAGAGGGGACACAATAGTTTCGTGATGTTATAAACCCCGAGACGAGATTTCCCCAAATTTTCGCTTTGATGTTATAAAATTTCCCCGAAAGAGATCTCCCCAAATTTTCCCGGGGGGGTTTTATTCCGGGGCGGATTTCCCCCAAATTTTCCCCATGGGGCTATGCCCGGGGCGAGATCCCCAATTTTCGCCCCCGGGGCCCCGGGTAAATACACGATATAGTGAGGGTTTTTGGTTTTTAACCTTAACAAAAGCCCCCCAAAGTGAGAAACTGGGAATTTTTATCTAAGTATGTTTATCCTAGACAGCCTGGATAGCCAAAGAAAACAGCGAGGGGCTCGTTCCATGAAATGAAAGTTTTGTACTTGTATCCACAGGAGGGAAAGGGAAGGGATAGATAGAATTGGATCACCCACTGCGATATAATCCGGGCTCATTTTTAAACCCCCGCGGAAGGTCTCCTTCCTGGCCCCTTTTAACAAAACCCCCCCAAGTGATTAAATATTTGTTAAACTAAAATAAACTAAATGCCCCCAAAAAAACTTGGGCCCAAATACACAATTTAATTAAAATCTGTGTAAAAAACATCAAAAAAATTTTTTTAATAAAACGAAATTAAAATAAAATGAAAAATTTTTTAGGCTAGTAAAGGGTTTGGGGTGGTTGATGAAATTAAAAATTTTACATAAAATTAGCTCATCAGGGGCAGTTTCGGCTTGAGACCCTGCCTTCTTTTCCAGTTTTCGTTTTCACTGGGTTTTGCAGGTCGTTACACCGAGGTTTGGCAAAAAATGGAGCAAATAGTCCCTGCCCCCAAAGTTGGGGAATGGAGAATGGGGGAAAAAACAAGGCATAATTTTTAGTTTTCTGCTCTAAAATGTACACTAAAGCTGTTTTATTTTACTAACCCTCAAGCAGTTTTTTTAAATAAAAAATTTCATCTCTCCCTCAGCTCACATTCACTTGGGCCAAAATTTTTAAGGGGTTATGTCTCAATTTCCCAAATGTTACCCTTCTGGGCCCCCTTTCACGTCCTGTAATGATAGTCAAGTCTCCTACGGGCAGGTGCCATCTCTCGTAAGACTCAAAATGACAATAAATCAGACAGAAACCATTCTGGAAACTAGCTTGGAACAATCGACGCGCCCCCAATGCTAACAATAGTTTGGGGCCCAATCAAATAACAAATCTCGGGATTTAACCCCCGGGATCGATCTCCGCATTTGCCTCCCCCCAGAGGTTAAACCCATTTCAGTGTGGTTTGCTGTATGTAATACAATTACATTAACCCCAAGTGAAAAGATTTTCCAAAATTTTCTTTTACGCCCTTTTGGTTTAAAAAAAAAGATAGTTATTAAAATTTTTAAAGGGAAAAAACAAAAATTTTGGTTTTACAACATTTAAAAAACGGGTGCACGAAAAAAACATTCATGACACTATTTAAAAAAGGAATAAAGCAATGTGACAGTGCCCCACGAGGGGAAAGAAGAAAAGCCGCCCAGGATAATAAAAAAGGATGAAGAACACTTGAGCAAAAACAGATTTTCTATCATAAAAATAGATGTGAACTTTAATTTGATCTTACCGGAAAAATGAAATCCGATGCCAAAAATTCTGTTCAAGCTTAGGTTAAGCCCAAAAAGAAAGGCCCGTTTCTAGACAGGATCTCATTTACCAGACCTAGCGTTCACCAATTTATAAAATTTTTTCAAGCTTTCCCCCTCCCTTAGGCCCTAAAAAACATTTTTCATTCACGGAAATTAAAAGCTTTCCCCCCTTGTGGGGTAAGTTTATTCGCTGTCAGTCAGTGAAATGTACAAAAAATTGTTTTAATTCCCAGCTAGGATCCTCCCGGTTTAATTAAACGACCCGAGCAAATAAGAAAGTCACACCCTTTGGCCTACTTCACCTGCCACACAATAAAAACATACGGTTCAATTTTGTTAAAAACTTTCTGCTCACCCGTCAATAGGACCGTTTGGACCGGAAATCCCGTTTAGGTTTAAACCCCAGGGGGGAATTTAAACACAATTAGCCCGGGAAATTATTCTGCCCCTTAAAGGTCTGGGGAGGGGGGAAAAAATATCTGGGGACCGACAGGATGGTGTGCAAATCTGCAGCCCGAAGTCTGGGGGTGGGCAGAATTTAAAAGGCGTAAAAAAAGAATACCTTAACACTTAACAAAAGGGAAAAAATTTAGGTTTTGATATGCCAAAAGTCAGGGAAATAAGGGTTTGAGTGGTCGTCTTACTTTTGATTAAGGATGTATCCAAAACCATTTATTTGGTATACTTCGAAACACAAAGGAATAAAAGTAGGTTAAGGAAAGACATTCTGAAGTCACCGCGCGTATTGTCACAACAGCCAAAAAAAAGCAACCAAAAGTTTTTTTAAGAGGCGGAAGCCCGAAGACAACTAATCACAGACATCAGAAGGAGACAGTCATTATTTTTCGGCCATGTTATTAAAAGAGGGAAAATGGAACATGTGGTGACCACTGGAAAGATCTGTGGAAGGAGGGATAGAGGAAGACAACGAGAGAAGATTCTTGACAGTCTTGCACATGGCATGGAGGTGTGTCACACGAAATAATACATGCTGCAGGAGATCGTATATTGTGGCAAGGCTTATGCCAGTTGGCAAGGCACACAATGACGATGATACACTATTCGTATTCGTATTCACCGAATAGCTGGTCCCGTTTTTCGTATTCGGCCGAATAGTGAAAATCCCTATTCGGTTCAGCCCTAGTGGTAACATATGTCAGGCTTTGTTGCACTATGCGATGCCTATCAGATTTTGCTGTGAGCCTCCATGCACTTTGTCTGCCTCACAACATAGATCAATTTTTATAGATAATCACATCATTTGAGCGGAAATTGTCGTGAATCATTTGCTGAACTTCTGATTCTTCAGCACCTACTGGCCAGTACCTACACTCACGGCCCTATAATGTGTGAAGGCCTAGCATGTCACGTCCCAGTGGAAATATTCGCTTTGTCATTAGCTTTACATTTCCTCTGTGAGTACTAATCTCACAGTTACCTGCCCTAGAGTTATCTTTTTTTTTTTGTACCATTCGCGACATATTCTGTATGTGTGTGTTTTGTGTGTGTGTGTATGTGTGTGCGTGTGTTTTTTAAAGCTCTCTTTGATGACATTATATTGCTGTGTAAAACATGGTATCTTCTGAGCTTCTCTTGTAAACCCTGTTCTTTTGCACAGTCTAGACTTGCCCGAACTAAGTCCAAGCAGCTATTTCATTGTGAGGAAGGGAATCGCGAACCAACATCTTTCTAACATTTAACAAAACGCTATTGGTTGGCACTAGACAGGGACGAAATAGATTTTCAAACAAGCGCAAGAGTGCAGTAAACAACGAAGCTAATTTCACACTGGACTGAGTGTAATTTTATTGATGAACTTTACATGTATTTTATTTCTGTTGTTTACTTCATTTATAGTTTTTTCCCATAATGCTTTGAATCACCAGGAATCACCTTTCCAAGAGACACCGATTGGCTTGATCAGCATGTCCAGAGAATGTGTGTAGTAATTATTCTCAAAAGCAAACTGCTTGGTGCATGAACACCATGAAAAAGGTGATCAATCAATGCAATTAAGAATTTTTCAGAAGCAATATGTGCCTGATTATCCCATGATACTGGGTCCAGGTGACATCCCGTTTGCACGCGTGTACAGTAGAACTTCGATTAACCGTCACAGTCCGGACTAGGTCTGGGACCAGGCGGATAACAGAACAGACTGATACCAGAAATCTCTTAATACAAATGTACCGTAGCGTGATGTCACTGAGGGCTTGGGAGGAAAATAACAATAAAATTCTTTGAAACTGAAATATATATTTATAAGAATGTGTGTACTGCCATGATGTAGTGTAGGGGCAACGACACACAGAAAACATTGAGCTTGGGTAAAGGGGTGAGGGGTTTAAAGGTACCTACTAGTCGTTTAAGTGTGTACTTAAATGTAATATTTGTGTGTATGTGTTTATGTGTGTGTGTGTGTGTGTGTGTGTGTGTTCTCGAGTATAGGTGAGAATCATAGAGGCAGAAGATTTTTAAGAAATTATGTCTTGGCGCAAAAGTGTGATTGATTGAAAGAATGTATGAGTGCATGAATGAATTAAATCGAAGTCGAGAGGATCGGCTTCATTGCCCCGAGTTTTTATCCCATATAGCTTGGCCTCTCTCCACAGAATGTCTAGCCACATGTCTAGAGTGTCACACAAAGCACGAGCTACGTAGCTCCGGTGACAATCCCCCAAAACATGAATTCATAAAGTATTGACATTACTGCACTCAGGACATTTCTATACATGATCGGTTCTCTTCCATAGTAGCCAGCGAAGAGTTCTTTAACTGATGTTGACCGGTACAACATTATATATAGATATATATATTATATATAATATTATATATATATATATATATATATATATATATATATATATATATATATATAATATATATTATAGTATAAATCTACGCCACCCACAATTAAAGTGTAAACTCAAGTTGAGGAGGACGTGGAACTTTTAAGTTATTCCACCCCATAGTTTTAATTCTGTCTTGCTCTCGCTCTCTCAAAAGACTAGTCAGCAACTGTCACATGCTGGGCGCATGAAGTCTCCACTACTCCCACACAAGTCACATTCAGCCACCGTTCTCTAATTAGGTCATTGTTAAGGTTGGCATGACTCAGTCGACATAACCTAGAATACAAATGCACTGACTAATTCCCAACAGTCTTACAGCACATAGATGTCCAAATGGTGCTTCCTCGCGTTAGCAAGTTTTGTGGAGACAAGACTGCAGTCTATGACAAGAGGATGTGGGAGTTAGTGGTATTGGTGAAAGAAGCTGGGCATGACATCAGAAACTTTTTATATAGGAAGGTTTGAGAATGAATGTTTTTGAGGAGTAAATACCCATTACATTATTGCTCCCATTTTAGAAAGTTCTCGAGAAAGCCTAGTTATGTGAGAGTTATATACCTGCATGAATAGTAAGCTAGTTAATCGACAGATTAAACGTAATGCATATCGAACCATTCCCTCAGTAAGCACTCGGATCACCTCCTCAGTAAACTCCACAGCTAGTAATGGCTTACTACACCAGTTATGTGATGGTTTCATATTCTTCTTTGGCTATATGTATATGCAATATGCAATAATTTGGTAGAAATAATATACTGGACAAACTAACCCTGTTGACATCTTTTACCATCTCCAGGATTTCAGAACGTAACATATCCAAAGGTAGCTTCTGTACATGCGCATATTCACTGCCCCACCAACAACCCCCCCCCCCCCCCACCCCCTCGCCGAGGACTCCACAAAATTCATTACTTCAGTTTTAACCCCGCTGACAATGACCCTTTGAATGTCAATGATATCATTGCGACAACATGGCTGCGGTAAGTAACTTGGTTTCAGCTCAGTTATACATTTTTCGGGTAATAATACTTTAGTCTCCCCATTTACACACCGGTACACACTAGCTCGCTTCTGATTGGTCGACCTCCATCCTACCTCACTTCTGGTAGGTCGGCCTCCAGCGATCCGACTTTCACACAAGGTCACGTGGCTATTCCGCACTGGCGCTGTTGTACATTTTACCATGCTAGAGCTTTTAACACTACAAAATCTTTTAGATACTGGGTCTAACACACAAACCCCTAGACAGTGACGAAACCTATGTCACAGGCCGTCTCTTTCTCGGAATAAAAAAGTAAATGCAAGACAACAAGAGACGCGACACCGATAACCTCGACCACGGTAGACTAGTCCAACAAACTTATCAATGTTGTTGACCTACATTCGGTGGGGAGACTAACGTATAAAGAACCCATTTTTCCAGGGACCTACAAGGCACCTCAGCCTTTTATAAGTGCAAAATTATAATAATTTGAATAACAGATAGATATAGTATAAAATTTTAAATTATGTAATATATACAAACAATCATGAGTTGAGGTGAGTCAAGAATTGACATCACAACACTTCGGGGCATTTCAATGCATGCTCCGTCCTCATCTTCAGCAGCCAGCGCAGAGTTCGAATACTGATGGTACAGGTCACAATCTGGTTATATGTCCGTCTTGCCTTTCCTCTGAGTGTAGTGAGCCGGCCAGACCCTCTGGTTACAACCAGGTGCCTTATTCTCTCCAGTCCATAATAAACGTCTATCTCTACTGATTCTGTTGCGTGTTTCCAAAGGGCCTTGCCACATCTGCCTTGTCATGTATCAACCATTTACGAAGGTAAATTCTTATCATACTTAAGCTAAGCCTCCTTACAAATTGCAACACTCGCGCAACCCCTGCCCCCCCCCCCCCCCCCTTTTTTTTTCTTCCCTATCTCTTACAAAAATTAATAGTTGGAGGGGGGGGGGGGGGGGAATAATGATGTCACAAACCTTAGGTCACTTGTCATTATATTATATAGGCTTGTTATTAAAAATCGGCAGAAAATCTTACACGTTTCTAAATCTCAAAACGTGTTGAAACCATCGTTCTACCTACAGAAAATGTACAGTGTAAGAGGGTCAGGAGAAGACATTATCATAGCACCATGACATGGAGCTGCAATTAGATCAAACATGATTTGCAATATATCTAATAGAAGGTTATCGTCAAGCAAGATCGGCAACTCCACACACCATTGACTTGAAGACATAGGCGTTCAGAGGAACATGTGGACACTGATTGCAGGCACGGGTGGGTTTTTAATTTCTTGCAAAGTCGGTGTTATAGTTCTGTAAGATCCAGGTGGCCGTTGCCAGGACAATCTCTATTTACTTAATGAAATACTAAAAACCGACATTTGACAATGGTAAGTTTTCTTCATTCTTTCTTGCTCTTTGTATTCTATCTTCTAGGTTTCTTCCTTTCACGCAAGCACTCCTGTCTCCTGAGGTTTCCTCTAAATCATCGGTTCTCAACCTGTGGGTCGCGACTTTTTTTTTTTGGGGGGGGGGGGGGGTGCTGGGGCGGGTCGAACGACCCTTTCATAGGGGTCGTCAAAGATAATCGGAAAAAACAAATTCACTGAATTTATGAAGTAGTAAAAAAAAATTACTGTATAGTTATGGGTAACCACAACATAAGGAACTGTATTTAAAGGTCGCGGAGTAAGGTTTACAGCCACAGCTCTAGATCCTAACTATTTTGTGTCTTTATGCCGCCGTCCTCTTCTACGAATATTTTATGGTATTGTCGACTGCTGTAGTTTTGGTTATATATTAATAAAGTAACAGAAAATTTGTAACTATAATATAATTAATTTAATGGAGGAGTGTCAGCACACGAATTGATACAAGCTGCAGGAGATCGCAGATTGTGTAGAGTCAAGATCGCCTACGCCAGTCAGCAAGGCACCTGTTGATGATGATAAATTGCCTAACAGCTACACTTCATATGGATGGAAACAGTAAAGAAAATGAAACAAACATGGAAATATTTCAAATTCACCAGATCATTGAGGGTAACAACTTATTTATAGTGAAACAAAACTGCAAAGCCTAACTGTTCGTTCGTTCGTTAGTTGAAAACAAAAATGACAAAACTCCTTGACTCTTTCAGGCTGCTCCTGGTTGAGCCGTGACTATATCAAGTCCTCGTTTGTGTGCTGACGTTTAGTTTTTTGGAGGCGTTTGGTTGTGCCTTGATTACCGATCTTCTATTTGTCCTTTCCGTTTTGCCTGTGAGATTTTTTTTTTTGGGGGGGGGGGGGGAGGGGTTTGCTTGCTGTTACGCACTCTGTCCGTGATTGTTCCTTGGCTGCTTCCTTGTACACCACATCGAAATCGATAAGCTTGTCTCTGAGCTCCAACCACACGGCCCCTTTCAGGGTCCCATTTAAAATCTTTTTTGTGCTTTTATTTTTTGCAAAGCCTAACTGTCCAGTTCAGTTGCTTAAATACCTCACCAATGTGTCCTGGAGTATACCTATATCTTTGTTGTCACCACAGGCTCTTTATAGTTGTCGTGAACAGCTTTCATGCTCTCTTTCTTTGTCTCTCTGTTGCGCTCTCTCTCTCTCTCTCTCTCTCTCTCTCTCTCTCTCTCTTTCTCTCTCTTTCACTCTCTCACGCTATCTCTTTCTCTCAAACTCTCACTTGTTCACACTAACACATACATATGCATGTATGTGTCTCTCTCTCTCTTCTCTTTCTCTCACTCACTTAATTATTTACATATACACATACATATGCGTTTCTCTCTCTCTCTCTCTCTCTCTCTCTCTCTCTCACGTTCTCTTTCTTTCTCTTCTCTTTCTTTCACTCGCTCACTTACTAACACATACATATGCGTGTCTCTCTCTCTTCTCTTTTTCTCACTCACTCACTTATTCACATA
>CAJHNH020001365.1:0-57500 GCA_905116865.2 Candidula unifasciata | reverse complement strand
GAAATGCGAGGGTGAATCGGCGCATAGCTACTCGTGTAGTTGATGACTGGTCAGGGAACGACGGGCTGGGTGAACCCCATTCGCCCAGAGAGGCCCAAGACGTCGATTACGGAGGCGCATTTCGAGGCATTCTGACGAAGTACGTTCGATTATGAAGTTTCTACCTGCAGGGGTGTGGTTGTGCAAGCTGGAGGATACATTTTGAGGGAAAATTAACGGTGAATTTTAGAAAACGTCGCTAGGTGACAAGCTAACACAGTTTGATGACATAATGTACGATCACTGTTGCTCGAGTTCGGTACAATCGAGAAGACGCAGCCGGGCGTAAAATGTAGTTATTTTCTGTTCTAGTACCCTATTCATTGTCCATGTCTGGCCCTGATAAAAACATTTTTATCAATACTTTATGGTAATAATTTTCTGTTCTGTCGGGAGACATGTGGTTGTCCAAGCGGTGAGGCTAACTGGTAGGTTATTTGCCTTCTGTACTATGGCTTCTATCTCTCTTTCGAGTATGCGATCCTCATTTAAATATGCTTCCTAAACATTTAAATGTTCGTCTTTGTTTAATTGCAGTACCGTTAAAACATGAACGTTCGTGATATTATGTTTCCTTCTTATCCTCTTTATCTTAGTTTTCGCGGTGTTTATTCTCATACCATACTTTATATGCAGGCTTGATGTAAGGAGTCAATTTGGTGTTGTAAATTCTTTTCTTGTTGGTGTATTACACACTGATTATCTGCAAAAAGAATTTCATTGATTTCTGAAGTCTGTATTTGCCTCCTGTGATATTCTATCCTTGTAAGTAATGCATAGCAATGGTGAGAGGACTCATCCCTGTCTGATACCTGAAGAGATGGGAAACCAGTCATTCCTTCTGTTGTTCTTACTGTACACTGACGTCTTGGTAAAGAGCCATGATGTGACCCAACAGTTGATCTTTACCTAGAATTTTCCATAGTTTGCGTCTGTTAACTCGATCAAATGCCTTCCTTTGATCTATAAATATATGGTGTTGACTTCTATCATATTCAAAAGACTGTTCGCTTATCTGCCTTAAAGAAAATATTGCATCTGTACAGTTTTTTTCCTTTCTGAAACCAAACTGTCTCTTACTTAACGGGAGCTCTAAGTAAGTCTTCACGTCGATGCTTCTAGCGATAATTATGAGAATAATAAGAAACAAGATTAGACCAGGTTTTGGTTTCAGGGTTAGGTTTAAACCAATAATCAACATCATGGTACAATGGTAGTAACCCATAAGGTTCCGTTCTAACTCAAGCCTGAGTCCGAAGAATCTCAGCGCATTGCACGAACTCCGCACCACCCGCGAGGATCCTAAAATACTTAGACCAGAAATTAATGATGAACAATAAAGACTTGTAGAGAGAAAAGATAAAACAATGTCATATACATCTGCAGGACACTGTCGAAAAGAGCTATAGAAGTAAAAACAGATGTATACCTATCTTTAATAGAATATACAGAAGCAGCTGACTGTGTAAAACATGAGGGGGAAAGGGAAAACCAATTATTTAAAAAGTTGTACATTATTGGCAAAGATCTGTGAAGAATATTAAAAAGTTTTGTCAACAAACAGCAGCTATAAGATTCGACAATAGTTTAGGGACATTTGCTGACCACATCACCCATTGAGTACACGATTGGTCTATAAAATATAGGTCTAGCCCTATACCCAATACACCTGAAGACGTGGACACTATAGGGACATTTGAGAGCTTGAGGAGGGACATGGGACATCATGTATACTGTCACCTGATTTTTGTTTAATGCAGTTAACATATAAACAGATCTATAGAAGATATCCTAGGTATTGTGAATGGTAGCAACAAATCAGAAATTCAGGATTTGATAATTTAGATGTGTTGGTTGTAGAAACAATGGACCTGAGCGTGAAGAACGGTAAGACTGAAGTAATGGTAATATTACAAGAAAGAATTATGTTTCAATGTACAGTGTGGGTTAGTGGCGTGAATCTTAGAACACGTAAAGAGATGTGTCTAGAGATAAGAAAACATCAGATGGAAGATGTATCACTATAAGTATCTAGAAATAAGAAAACATCAGGTGGAAGATGTATCACAATAAGTGTCTAGAGATAAGAAAACATCAGAAGATGAATCACAATAAGTATCTAGAGATAAGAAAACATCAGATGGAAGATGTTCACTTTAAGTATCTAGAGATAAGAAAACACAAGATAGAGATGTATCACTACTCGTATCTAGAGATAGGAAAACACAAGATGGAAGATGCATCACAAAAAATATCTAGAGATAAGAAAACACCAGATGGAAGATGTATCACAATACGTATCTAGAGATAAGAAAACACAAGATGGAAGATGTATCACAAAAAGTATCTGGAGATAAGAAAACATCAGATGGAAGATGTATCACAGAAATCAAGAGCACGAAAGGATAGGCAAGAACTGCATTTTGGTTTTTAATAAAGGACATTTTAAGCAATATATGCATGGGCTGCAGCGCCCCCCCCCCCCCATATTATCTGTGCAGTCAGTTTCAGAGCCTATGGCTAGTATTTGTGTAAATCAAATGCAGTCCGTTGCCCTCTGGCACCTGTCTGCCTCCGCTGCCCTCTGGCACCTGTATGCCTCCGCTGCCTCTGGCACCTGTCTGCCTCCGTTGCCCTCAGAGCCTGCATGTTCCCTCTGGCACCTGTCTGCCTCCGTTGCCCTCTGGCACCTGTCTGCCTCCGTTGCCCTCTGGCACCTGTCTGCCTCCGCTGCCCTCTGGCACCTGTCTGCCTCCGCTGCCCTCTGGCACCTGTCTGCCTCCGTTGCCCTCTGGCACCTGTCCCTCCGCTGGCACCTGTCTGCCTCCGTCCTGCCCTCAGGCACCTGTCTGCCTCCTGTTTGTAGGTCTGTCTGGACATTGTCTCTCCATCTTCGTAAAACTGCCTCTCCTTCCTTAAACTTTATTTCGTAACGAAACAGATATCTAAGCCTCAATTTCGGTCCGATGGATTTCAAAGGACAACGAGCCTGAAACGTTAAAGGACTTTTGAGATTTAGAGCATGGAATGTACTGCACAAGTCCGAGAGTCCCGTTTTAACACCTGGGTTAAAGTTAGGCCCCCTTCCCTGACGACAGCAACAAAACAACAACAAGACTGCACCCACATTGAGACCGGGATATTTTTTTTTTTAATTTTTAAACCTCATTCTTCAATCGTTTGTCTGAAAGTCATTCTTAATCACTATTCCTTATTTCGTTTTTTTTTTTTTTTTTAATCCTATTCCTTATTTTATATCCATTTGTCATTCTTAATAATCACTATTCTTCATTGATGAATCGTATTTGGGTTGTTGTGTCTGTGTGTGTGTGTGTGTGTGTGTGTGTGTGTGTGTGTGTGTGTGTGTGTGTGTGTGTGTGTTTTCAGGAGAATTTTCTCTACTTTCCTCCTTCACTTCAGTTTTTGTCATGCATCGTCCTTTTTTTTTAAATTTATGTTAGTCCAGCTTTCTTCCCTTGAGCACCATCCTTAAGTACGTGATAAAAAAAAGGAATTCAATTTTGCTATAATCAACTGTGCTGGGTCGACAGGCGTAAGTATAGCAGCGGCCTAGCTGGAAACCTTAATGTGTTAACTGTTATTCAAGGGCGAACAGAGGAAAAGTAGGGCATAGAGAACTAAGAAACAGAAAGAAGAAGAAGAAGAAGAAGAAGAAGAAGAAGAAGAAGAAGAAGAAGAAGAAGAAGAAGAAGAAGAAGAAGAAGAAGAAGAAGAAGAAGAAGAAGAAGAAGAAGAAGAAGAGGAAGTAATAGTAGTCGTTGTCGTAGTAGTAGTAGTAGACGTAGTAGTAGTAGTTGTAGTAGTAGTAGTAGTAGTAGTAGTAGTAGTAGTAGTAGTAGTAGTAGTAGTAGTAGTAGTAGTAATAGTAGTAGTAGTAATAGTAGTAGTAGTAGTAGTAGTAGTAGTAGTTGTAGTAGTAGTAGTAGTAGTAGTTGTTGTTGTTGTTGTTGTTGTAGTGGTAGTTGTTGTTGTTGTTGTTGTCATAGTAGCAGCAGTAGTGGGAGTAGTAGAGCAGCAGCAGAAGTCGTAGCAGTTTTTGTTGTTGTAGCAGCTGCAGTGGCAGTTGTTGTTATAATAGTAGCAACAGCAGCAGTTATAGTGCCCCGTGAAAAGTAAACTGTTCTGAGTACAAATGTAACCTGTTTTGACAAAACAAAGCAATCAACTCTCGCTTGGTTCCTGCAAGTGAAGGCCTGGCTAAAGAACTGGAGTACGACCGAGACATGGATTTCACAAGGGTGAAATTACATAAGCACAGTACGGTATAGGCAATCCATCTGGCTCAGTACAGTATAGGCAGCCCGTCTGGCTCAGTACAGTATAGGCATCCTATCTAGCTCAGTACAGTATAGACAACCCATCTGGCTCAGTACAATATAGCCAGTCCGTCTAGCTCAGTACAGTATAGGCAACCTGTCTGGCTCAGTACAGTATAGGCGACCCATCTAGCACAGTACAGTATAGGCAACCCATCTGGCTCAGTACAGTATATGCAACCCATCTGGCTCAGTCTAGCTCTGTACAAAAACTGTATGAATCTTCTCCCATTGTTTATGTTTATTGATAAATGTGAAGTGGGTGCCACAGATTATTCTCCATATGAAACGGATAACAGACTGGGAAAATCCCAACACAACATACCCTAAATATGTTTGAGACTCCGCGTAAGTATACGTCCACGCTCATTTACACTGACACCATACTTTGTTGACATTGTTTTCTTAGGTGTTTTTAAGACGAAGTAGGGTGCTGCGTGGTCTCGAGGCATGGTGTCTGCCTTAAGTGCTAGAGGTGCCGAGTTCAAACCCCGGTAAAGGCTGGGACTTTTTTTCACGTGGACTTGGACTTAGAGTAATTCCTCCTGGTCTCTGGGTAGTGAGATCGGACGCCCGTGTGCATTGTTGCGCACGTAAAAAAATCACTTGGCAGTTGGAAATCGAAAAGAGTAGCCTAACTACGCTGCCCGGCAAAATTTGGAGTTAAAAATCTACCCACAGTATTTTAGGATCCTCGCCGGTGCTACAGAGTCTGTGCACTGTGCTGAGCTTCTTCGGACTCAGACTTAAGTTAGAACAACAGAGCACTTAGGGTTAGACTCGTGTGCCATGATGTTGATCCTTGTTTAAAACCTCAAACCTCAAACCATAAGACTGTGTCTATTTTTATTTATTAACATTTAACAAACACTGTTCATGTTATTTTAGCACTAATACTGTTTGGATGTAAAAACATCAGCTAATAAGTACATTTAAAGACAAGGCGTGTATGTTTAAAGCTGTGTAAAATTTGTTTCCTCACGAAGTCGTTTCGTTTCTCTATGAGGTGTCTCAACAGTCTTATCTTCAGAAAATTCGATTATGTATGTACTATAACGTCAGAACCAAAACTATTACACAAGAGTGTGCTCCTACAAATCTGTGAAGAAGAGGAAGGACTAATAATGCTTGCTTCGTTCCAGAAATGTCGGTTTTAGTTAAAATATACAGATAAGGGTAATTCTATAATGGAAAAGTGCAAAGTTAAGATGAGACTGTAGTATAAGTAAACCTTGTAAGTGTCGCTTCTTTATTATTTTTCCCCATTCTCCAGCGACATTGATTTCAGTCTGATGGGAATTCTTTGCTTTGTAATCTGCTTTGCCCCTACCATCAGCTTTTAAATCTGTGTACTATCTCCTTTGAAACATGCGTACTTTCTAGCATTTGACCTGTGTACTTTCTGCTACGGACGTGTATACTGTCAGGTGTGTGATGTGCGTATTATCTGCTATGTGACCTGAGTACTATCTCTCTTAAAACGTGAGTACTTTCTGGCATTTTACTTGTGTACTATCTGCTATGTGATGCGTGTACTGTCTGCTGTCTCTGCGTGTCTACCGCTCGCTATGTGATGTGTGTACTATCTGCTTTGTGATGTGTATACTGTTTACCATGTGATGTAATTGTCCGCTATATGGTGTGTATACTGTCTGCTACTAGATGTATTTAATGCGTGCTCTGTGATCTGTGTATTATCCGTTTTGTGTGTATACTGTCTGCTCTGTGATTTGTGTACTATCCGCTATGTAACTGTCTGCCCTGTGACTTGTCTACTATCCACTTTGGGATGTGTGTACTGTCTGCTATGTGATGTGTATACAGTCGTCTATGTGACATGTGTATTGTCTGCTATGTGATGTGTATACAGTCGTCTATGTGACATGTGTATTGTCTGCTATGTGATGTGGATAATGTCTGCTATGTAATGTGTGCACTATTCGCTGTGTGACGTGTGCACTATCCGCTGTGTGACGTGTGCACCGTCTGCTATGCGATGTGTATACAGTGTGGCGCATGTACTGCTATGTGATGTATATAATGCCCGCTATGTGACTTGTGTTCAATTCCGTTATCTCTGTGATGTGTGCCACATATAGAATATTTGCATCCTGTGGTATTTATGTGATTAGAGACACAGGACCTGTTAACGTTTTCCGGCCCATCTACACACTTTCAGAGGGGTGTCACGTTGTACTGTTTTTTTTCGAAAAGAGTCTCTTGTGTGACCTAGATTGTGGCTATGGATGGTGGGGAAGGGGGGGGGGGTAGGTTAGGGCCAGTTCTACAGGTTCAGAGGTTGTTGTGTCGCTGTGTAAAAAAGAAAGGTCACGCGACATCGGCGCTGATGTGATTGGACGGAAGACAACGTGACACCTCTCTTACGTAGAGAAAGTCTGAGAAAGTAGGTGGTATGCTGAGGGGCCGGGAAATGTGAACAGGACCGAGAAACACAATCGTGTCCTAGTGGTTTCTTTCTTTGTGTCCGGGGGGGGGGGGGGGGGGTTCATTCGTCGTGGATACAGCATAGTTTTGCTGGTGTAGTAGTGTGGTTTCTACCATCCTTTAAGTGTTGATTTTTTTTCTGTCACTGATTTCTTTTTGTTAAATAGTAAGCCGTTTTCTTACCATGCATACAAGTTCTCTTTTAAAAACTGTGTTTATATATGTCAAATCAATCTATTGTTATATTTAGTTGACATTCAGGACATTATTATTATAGTAAGCAAAGTTAGGTTCAGCGCGTATCCTTTACAGGACCTTGCAGAACCAACTTTAACAGCCCTTGCCTGTTGTGGGGTTTTTCTAGGCAAATTTACGTCCAGTAGTTTGCTATTAAATTTATTATGGAAAGTTCTTGAAAACTACGGTAAAAAAATAGAACAATTTTAGATTGTGTTAGGGCTATTTATAGACAAAGTGAAAGCGCCATTAGAACAAGAGCTGGCATCACAGACTGGTTCCCAGTAACATCAGGAGTAAGACAAGGTTGAGTATTATCACCTTTACTTTTCATAATATTAATGGACAATATTAATAAAATATACATAACACCAACAGATGTGGATAAACAGGAGGACTTCAATGAGCTGCTCTTTGCTGACGATCAATGCATATTTCACAGTGATAGTAAACAGCTGCAAGACCACATAAACCTACTACACGACAGTTGCCTCAAGCATCATATGAAGATCAATACTGAAAAGACAGAAGTCATGAGCATAAGCAGAGAGCAACAGACCACCGACATAAAGATTCTAGATCACAGCCTAAAACAAGTTCAAGAATTTAAATACTTGGGAAGTATCTTTACATTCAATGGTAAAATAGACAGAGAGATCGAAGCAAGAATCCAACAAGCCAAAAATGTCGCATACCAGCTTGCCCCAATTTTAAAACACCCTGCTGTCCCAGCTGAGATAAAAAGACAAATTATAAATACAATCTTTATACCGACATTAGGTTATCAATGTCAGACTTGGACATTAACAAAAGAACACGAGAGAAGACTAACCACCTGTGAAATGAGATGTTTGAGAATGGCTGCGAATAAAACCAGAAGAGATCGAGTGAGAAACGATGTGATTACAAGAACTATTGGAACCATACCAATCGTTAAATTTATTGAGAAGCAAAGAATGAAATGGTTTGGTCACCTAATGAGAATGGAACCAACGATGCCAGCATCAAGAGCATACAACATGAAAATCGAAACACCAAGAGGCAGGGGAAGACCAAGAAGAAGATGGATTAAAGGAGTCACGGACAACTTGAGACTTCATAACATCACGGCATATGAAGCGACTGAGCGCGCCCTGGCTCGGTTGCCGATCATCTGATAGACTGCGAAGCCTAGCGGCACAAGCAGATTTTGACAAAAGAAGAAGAAGTTTGCTATTATTAAGCAAAGTAAAGGACTTTTTTTAACGACCTTATGTGTATTGGATATATTGTGCCAGACTTGTTTTTATAGACCAATCAGCACTAGTTGTTTGATGTTATCAGCATTCTACCGGTCGCCTTTAGTTTCCAGGATTTTAACTGATACCTGTTTTCGACTGGATCGACTTGGGAGCCAAAGTCATTTAGGAAGAAAATTCAGTGTGGATTTGAACCAGTTATTTTTTTTTTTTTTTTAATAATCAATGCTGTTAAACTCACAATTATTTTACTATTTTTACTATTATCATTAATAATATTACCATCAACATTATAATCATTTATCCCTTAAATATGTTTTAGGCCTCATGTTTTTTGTGTCGGCGCTCCTGTTTACCTTAACATTTGTTTAGGCCTGGAACCCTTGGCAATGTCTGCAATTTATATCGCTTCTTGCCTGTTGGCCCGACAGTTTTAGGATCTGATCCACATCAAGGCTGATTTTAATAACTGGCCAGGACTGTCGTGTGGACTAAAACTAAATTAATTACCAGTAAATAACTTGGAGAATAAAGTTAGTCACTAGTAAATATCTTGGAGGGTAAAGTTAGTCACCAGTAAATATCTTGGAGGGTAAAGTTAGTCACCAGTAAATATCTTGGAGGGTAAAGTTAGTCACCAGTAAATATCTTGAAATGTAAAGTTAGTCACCAGTAAATATCTTGGAGGGTAAATTTAGTCACCAGTAAATATCTTGGAGGGTAAAGTTAGTCACCAGTAAATATCTTGGAGGGTAAAGTTAGTCACCAGTAAATATCTTGGAGGGTAAAGTTAGTCACCAGTAAATATCTTGGAGGGTAAAGTTAGTCACCAGTAAATATCTTGGAGGGTAAAGTTAGTCACCAGTAAATATCTTGGAGGGTAAAGTTAGTCACCAGTAAATATCTTGGAGGGTAAAGTTAGTCACCAGTAAATATCTTGGAGGGTAAAGTTAGTCACCAGTAAATATCTTGGAGGGTAAAGTTAGTCACCAGTAAATATCTTGAAGTGTAAAGTTAGTCACTAGTAAATATCTTGGAGGGTAAATTTAGTCTATATGATATTGACCCCATCACCTTTCGAGTTGCTTTTGGTCTACGACAATTTAAGGCGAGCGTTGTGTGCCGGACACACCAGTGACAATTCAATACATACTTTACACTAGTGGCACATTAAAAATCTCAGTAATGATGTTTATAAAAGTATTAGATCACAGGGAGAACTGATTTCCCACATCAGAAGTGCGGACAACTAATGACACTGTCAGAAAGGGAAAAACTGGAGTATTTTGTGACAACTTGTACATTAGAGGGAAAGAAAGGTACCAGGAGACCAAACGAGATTTTTTGGTGTGGCATCAGGGCGTGTAAAATCAACCGTATCAAAAATGACTGACAGTACACAAGATAGATTATTGTGGACATGTTACCACCATCGCTTGAAATGAGTTATAAGAGCAAGAAGGATTTTTTATTTGTTCCTTCTTAGATTCAAAGTAAAGCCGTGGAGACTCAACAGGCAAACAGGGGTAAATGTGGGCTAGTTTTAAACATATGAGGAAGTCTCTGTGGTGTAGCGGCTAGACGCTCGCCTGCGGATCTGAAGGTCCTGGGTTCATGTCCCTACAAAGCCGGATTTTTTTTTTTTTTTTTCTAAAATTAGGATTAGCTGGCAGGTCCATTCAGCCTTAAATGGATACAAGATAAAGTCCTTGGAAGTAAAGGAGTCCAGTGTGGTGTTGATCACATCACCACGGAGTGCCGATCAGTCTATAAAATATAGGTCTAACCATAGTGACCAGTAAGTCAGAAGGCTCGGAAAAGACCTATAAAATATAGGTCTAACCATAGTGACAAATAAGGCTCGGAAAAGACCTATAAAATATAGGTCTAACCATAGTGACAAATAAGGCTCGGAAAAGACCTATAAAATATAGGTCTAACCATAGTGACAAATAAGGCTCGGAAAAGACCTATAAAATATAGGTCTAACCATAGTGACAAATAAGGCTCGGAAAAGACCTATAAAATATAGGTCTAACCATAGTGACAAATAAGGCTCGGAAAAGACCTATAAAATATAGGTCTAACCATAGTGACAAATAAGGCTCGGAAAAGACCTATAAAATATAGGTCTAACCATAGTGACAAGTAAGGCTCGGAAAAGACCTATAAAATATAGGTCTAACCATAGTGACAAATAAGGCTCGGAAAAGACCTATAAAATATAGGTCTAACCATAGTGACAAATAAGGCTCGGAAAAGACCTATAAAATATAGGTCTAACCATAGTGACAAATAAGGCTCGGAAAAGACCTATAAAATATAGGTCTAACCATAGTGACAAATAAGGCTCGGAAAAGACCTATAAAATGACTTCAAACATGTGACCCAAGTCAGGAAGCAAGCACGCATTATCAGAATTCTTGTGATTTAAGAAAAATCATGTTTGCAGTGTGATTTCATGACCTATTCAAGTCATTGGCACAAAAGACATATGGTGCCAGATCCATTGTTGTATAGACAATAATCACTCGATAAGTGATGTCATCTACCCATACTGCCTTTACTTTCTACGTCTTTTCCTATTCTAATTTTACGCTAAGTCAACCTGGGAGCCCAAATACAATTTTGAACTGACCTTTTTTGTGTATTCCACTTTAAAACCATCAGGCTCACGGATACCTTTCTAACCACTGCTTCCCCAGGACTCTTTTAATATCAAATGACATAGCATAATATATACCCACAACAATGCTAATGCTTTAGGCCAGACACCTGGGGAATAATAAAGTGCATTATGTTTGCCTCACAAGAGTGCTATTTTTTAATTTTTTTTTTAAACTGGCAGTTATGTGAGTTGTCTTTCAGTTTTGGATAATGTTCTCATGATCTGACCTTTTCATTGTCTTTCACTGTTGGATAATGTTCTCATGATGTTCTGTTCATTGCCTTTCACTGTTGGATAATGTTCTCATGATGTTCTGTTCATTGCCTTTCACTGTTGGATAATGCTCTCATGATCTGACCTGTTCATTGCTTTTTACTGTTGGATAATGTCCACATGATCTGACCTGTTAATTGTCTGTCACTGTTGGATAACGTTTACATGCGCTGACCTGTTTGTTCGTTGTCTTTCAGTATTGGATAATGTCCTCATGATCTGACCTGTACATTGCCTTTCACTGTTAGATAACGTTTACATGCGCTGACCTGTTTGTTCGTTGTCTTTCAGTATTGGATAATATCCACACGATGACCTCCTGATCATTGTCTTTATGTGTTGAATAATATGCACGTGCTGACCTGTTGATTGTCTGTTAGTGTTGGAGAATGTTCACATTCTGACCTGTGTGTTGCCTTTCAGTGTTGGATGTTCACATACTGACCTGTTGATTGTCTGTTAGTGTTGGAGAATGTTCACATTCTGACCTGTGTGTTGCCTTTCAGTGTTGGATGTTCACATACTGCCTTTCACATGCTGACCTGTTTGTTGCCTTTCAGTGTTGGATGTTCACATACTGACCTGTTCGCTTTTTTTTCAGTGCTGGATAATGTTCACATGCCGACCAAGAAGTCGTGGCTGGCGCGGTGGATCAGCTATAAACATCATGTGTGCCTGTCTGTGTGTACCCAGCCGTTGTCTAGACGAAGTAAGTCTCATCAACGTTTACTTGTTTTTGCACTACCAGTGTACATCATACACATGCGATTACATGTTCACTCTAACCACTATAAATATAGCCTATTTCAGACAACCATGAAACACTGCTTTGATTTAACTGTGTATACCGATTACCTGACATAATCATGTACATGGTGTGACTGAAAACATGCGTGCACACATAGGCTGGCTCAGAAGCACTTATACACTACATACATGTCTGACTTTAATTTCATTTACATTTTCACAAGCCCAAACATTAGTCAGTGTTCACATTGTGAAGTTCTCTGACATCCTTGTTTCAAATGACATGCTCCAATGTCAGTGTAGACATACCGACTGACTCTAACATCAGTGTTCACATTGTGAAGTTCTCTGACATCCTTGTTTTAAATGACATGCTCCAATGTCAATGTAGACATACTGACTGACTCTAACATCAGTGTTCACACTGAAGTTTTTAGCGTGAGTTTTCACACTGCCTGCCTCTAATGTGAGTGTTCACATTGACTGTCTCTAACGTGAGTGTTTACACTGCCTGCCCCTTAAGTGAGTGTTCACACTGCACACTGACTGTCTCTAATGTGAGTGTTCACACTGACTGTCTCTAATGTGAGTGTTCACACTGACTGTCTCTAACGTGAGTGTTTACACTGCCTGTCCCTAAATTGAGTGTTCACACTGCACACTGACTGTCTCTAATGTGAGTGTTCACACTGACTGTCTCTAATCTGACTGTTCACACTGATTGTCTCTAATCTAAGTGTTCACACCGACTGTCTATTATTTGAGTGTTCATACCGACTGTCTCTAATATGAGTGTTTAAACTTACAGTCTCTAATGTTATTGTTTACACTGCATTTCTCTAATGTGAGTGTATACACTGAATGTCTCTAATCAGATTGTTCACACTGACTGTCTCTGATGTATATATATATATATATATATCCACTAACTGTCTCTAAAGTGAGTGTTCACACTGACTGTCTCTGATGTATATGTATATATATATATATATATATATATATATATATAATATATATAATATATATATATATATATATATATATATATATCCACTAACTGTCTCTAAAGTGAGTGTTCACACTGACTGTGTTTAATATATGTGTATCCACTGACTGTCTCTAATGTGAAAGCACACATTGACCATTCTAAAGTGAGTTTTCACACTGACTGTCTCTAATGTGAAAGCACACATTGACCATTCTGAAGTGAGTGTTCACACTGATTGTCTCTAATGTGAGTGTTCAAACTGACTGTTTCTAATGTAAGTGTTTGCACTTACCTCCCAAAGGTAAGTTTTCATACTGACTTTCTAATGTGAGAGTAACACTAACTGTCTCTATTATGAGTGTTGTCATAGACTGTCTCTAATGAGGGTATTAACACTGACTGTCTTCAGTGTGAGTGTTTACACTGACTGTCTTTAATGTGAGTGTTTACACTGACTGTCTTCAATGTGAGTGTTTACACTGACTGTCTTCAATGTGACTGTTTACACTGACTGTCTTCAATGTGAGTGTTTACACTGACTGCCTCCAAAATGAGTGCTCACTCCCACTGTATCTAATGTGAGTGTTCACACTGACTGTCTTCAGTGTGAGTGTTTACACTGACTGTCTTTAATGTGAGTGTTTACACTGACTGTCTTCAATGTGAGTGTTTACACTGACTGTCTTTAATGTGACTGTTTACACTGACTGTCTTCAATGTGAGTGTTTACACTGACTGCCTCCAATATGAGTGCTCACTCCCACTGTATCTAATGTGAGTGTTCACACTGACTGTCTCTAATGTAAGTGTTAACACTGACTGTCTTTAATGTAAATGTTCACACTGACTGTCTCTAGTGTAAGTGTTAACACTGACTGTCTTTAATGTAAATGTTCACACTGACTGTCTCTAGTGTAAGTGTTAACACTGACTGTCTTTAATGTAAATGTTCACACTGACTGTCTCTAGTGTAAGTGTTAACACTGACTGTCTTTAATGTAAATGTTCACACTGACTGTCTCTAATGTAAGTGTTAACATTGACTGTCTTTAATGTAAATGTTCACACTGACTGTCTCTAGTGTAAGTGTTAACACTGACTGTCTTTAATGTAAATGTTTACACTGACTGTCTCTAATAACGCTATGTACAATGGCTTTCTCAAATATATGCCTATATATTAACTGGCTCTAACATTCATAAACACCGAACCTTGTCTCCCTTGTCACTCGAAACGGTTTAAAAACAAAGAGGAAGTGATATTGATAATTGCTTATGTTAATATAATCCAGTTTTGTCCTTTTTAGGACGAAATTTTTTGTTATTTGAATGCCCCATCCTGGCTTTTGCCAGGGGCCGCAATATAGGCAGGCCATAAATATGGCCAATTGCCTGAACGCGGTTTCTGGGACCTCTCCACGGCGATCCTCATCCACATGGTGGCACTTTGTGTCATCGGGTGTTTATCGCTTGTGTTATGTCCTGATGGGGTAGAAAGTCAGTCAGTCAGTCAGATATTGATAATGTTGAAGTCTGTCTCTGGTAGCACACTGTTTAAATGAATATGATGCTACTAATCTGTTTCTTGGCCGTCATACTTTTGTTGGGATGTCTTAATGTCAGCCTCAATTGGTATATAAATGCACTTGGTCGTTGGTACCTTGTTTCTATGTTCTCGATCTGTTATGTAGTCCTCCGAGTATATACGTCCTAGATGTTTATATTGTGTAATTTGCTTCGGACATGTATCATTCATTAGTATATAGCAGTCTGTGAACTCCATTGACCTTCATTACCTTAGTTTTAACTGTATTTTCTTTCATATTATATCTTCTGCATTTCGAATTCTTTAATGACGGGGATGTATTCGTGTAAATTAATACAGTAAAAATTTGTTAACACGAATTCCAAAAGACTGAAAATCGAGTCCTGTCCAAAATTAAAACCATATCGTGATAATTGACAATCCCTGATGGGACTAAAACTGTCTTAATGTTAACTGTTGTTATTATTATGCGATTAAACGAGTTTCTGTTAACAAGGTTATACTGCAGCTTCATATATAAGTAACAGAAAGTAAAGGACCCCTTTATACGCTTTTCTTCTTCCTTAATTCCATGCTGTGTGGCGTTGGTAGTCATGTCTATCCACAACCTTCTGTCTCGTGTACTTTTTTAGTCAACTCTGACACAGATGACCCTTCATGCCAAAATGTCAAACCGTCCAGCATCTGGTCTTTCGGTCTCCTTCTGCCTCTCCTCGCCTCCAACTTTCCTCAAATATAATCAATTAATCTTCAGATATAATCAGTTACATTCACAACTCTAAGGATGTGTGTTCTCGAAGCATGGTGTCCGCCTCGAGTGCTGGAGGTTTTGGGTTCAATCCCCAGTAAGGACTGGGATTTTTTTACGTGGACTTCTAGTAATTCCACCTGGTCTTTAGGTTGTGATATCAGACGCCCGTCTGCATTATCGCGGTCGTAAAAAAAATTCCTTGGCAGTTGGAAATCAAAAAACGCAGCCTAATGGCGGTGCCAGGGCAAAATTTGGAGTTTAAAATCTACCCAAAGTATTTCAGAATCCTCGCCGGTGCTATAGAGCCTAAGCACTGTAGTGAGCTTCTTCGGACTCAGACTTGAGTTAGAAGAAGAACGGAGCACTTATGGGTTACTACCCTTGTGCCATAATGTTGGTCCGTTGTTCAAACTTCAAATCTCAGACCTCATTCATAACTCTCAGGGACTGAAGGAGTTGTATATAGGAATTGCTGCGTAGATGTCTGACCAGAAGCGCTTTCATTGATGAACAGCAACAAACAAGCTGGTTAATACAAACTAGATATTACAATCAGCTCAACGGAAGCGCCAGGTTCTGTATGTGAGCTTTATTCGATATCAGCTAGATAACAGCACGGATAATGACTGCGTAGCGTGAGGACACATCATAAAAACAAAATCGTCTGCAGCAGTGACTGACTGACTGCCATAACGACTACTAAATCTCTCGCCGCCCCTATTAACTGCTCTTCAGCGGAGTAATCAGGTGTGCACCAGTCTGGCTTATCTGCACGTCCTAATATCTAAATAGACATTGTTGATTTTCTCAACGACAAATTGCTTGAACGTCACCGTGACCCAGTACTTCTTCTTTTGGCGTGTTTGTGTGTATTTCTGTCTGTTGATTCTCATCCTTGAAATATTAATTAACCAGACTGCAGTTGTGGAAAGGGGGGGGGGGGGAGGTCTGATATATATATCTGCGTTTGTTTACCTGTTTGTCTATTTGTCTGTTTGTATGTCAGTCTGTATGTGTGCCTTACCTTTCTTGAGTTTTTCGAGATCTTGCTGGCACATTGACCAAATATTTGGTAATGATGTTGGTGTCTGTGTGTATCTTTCTTAGCGTGCTTGTTTTGCTATCCTCTTCACATTGACAATTTGTTTTTCTGTCGGTTAGTGTATGTATCCAGTTTTTTTTTTTTTTTTTGAAGCATTATAAAGCTTTTAAAAATTCCCGATGATGCAGTCTTTAATAGGTTACGTAACATACAAGCCAGCAAGCCAGTTACGTATATATTTGTTAGGAAAGGAAAACAAGAGGTGAGGCATAAAAGTCTACCCTTACACCTCATACACTTGTCGTCTAGTGCAGGGACTGTCAAACTTTTGTGGACGCGGCGCCCAGTTTGAGAATCGAAAAGGCGAGACGGATATACAATCAGACAATCACTGGAGCCATCGGAATGGGAACTCTAGTGGGTGATCATGGTATTTCATACTGTGATTTATTTACTTGAGTGCAATACAAGTGTATAATTACATGAGACTGTGATAGAATCACCTGACTGCGATAGAAAAACTCGATAGGAACAAAAAATATGTGCCTGCTTTAAAATTGGCTTGTGTAGAATTACTTGAATATATGACATAATTACTTGAGACAGATAGCAACTTTTTAGGCAGCAAAAGAGAGTACACCACATGCAGATTTGCTTAGCCACAGTAAGAATATTTTTGTCAATACAATACTCCTCCCCCCTCCCCCCTCCCCCACCTTTTCCCCCACCCAGTTATTGTACGTCAGCTCAGCAAATCATAAGGTCTTTCGGGAAAAAAAAATTAATGTAATCTTGACACTTTAGTAACCTTCGGATATTTTCTGCACGCCATCCTAGTATTTTGGGAAATGAGCAGACAGATAGACTGGCCAGTTCTGCGTCACTTGGTGGTAAATTTATCTATGACAGGCTAGGTGTTGTGAGGGCTCTTTGGGAGTGAGTGAACAGTGCAGAGGCACAGATAGATCACTTAGGTCTCAGGAGAATGGCACTGTGATGAGTTACCAGGGGATCTGGCTGACTCTCAACACTCACGGAAAAAGCGAGACGGATATACAATCAGACAGTCACTGGAACCATCAGAATCAGAACTCTTCGCTTGCTGCTGAAGATGTGGACGGAGCTCATATGGAAGTGTCCCGAGTACTGTGATACCGATTCGCAATTCAATATCCGATCTTTACTCTACCCCAGATAGCAGAGAAAAACAACAGAATAGGAAAGGGCGCTATATCTAGCATGCATAGATGAAGTAAAATAATTACATGAGGTCAGCCGTCAGATACTTTGCAAAACACAAAGGGCCTATGGGGTAAGCCAGCAACTACTATATATTACAATACCCAATTGGTAGTGAGATCAAATTCCAGAGCGAATAAATGCTCTTTTCCACCATCAATGTGTTTTATCCACTCCTGCTATTAATCACATATATAGATCACATGAGTAGAACATCTCAAATTAATGAGAACACATTATTTTACAGATGACCAAGCCCTCCTGGCAACTATACTATATAAGAAGAGCTGGAGATTATCTGGGTAATCTCAACATAGCAGCAAAAGCACAAAACATGCACATTAAAATTGAAAAATAAAATACAGAAGTTTTGATATTTGCAAGAACAGAGCAACCAATCAAGATATGCATAGAAAACTCACAAATCAAGCAAACAAAAGCAAGTATCTAGGGAGCATAATAGCATTCAATAGAAAAATAGGAGTAAAGATAGATCACAGATGTAATAAAGCAAAATAATCATTAAGCTGATGTCGCCAATTTAGCAGTACAACTGACACCAAAAGAGCATTATTCAATACGATATGTGTACCGAAATTGTGTTATCAGTACCAAACCTGGATGTAACAACAAGAAGAAGTAAGAAACAAAGTCAAAACAACAGAAATAGAATGTCTACAGCGATTTCTCAGTGAAACTAGAAGAGACATGATCACAAAAGACGATAACAGGACAGGAGCTGGGACGGAACCAGTACTGAGTTACATCAAGAAACAAAGCATCAAGTGATCAAGTGGCTAGAACATGTGTCAAGAATGCCACCAGACAAGGCACCACAGAGAGCCTTGTCACTTAGACGTAACGGAAGTGGAGCCAGCACTCGGCCACACAAACGGTGGAAAGATGGAATATCCGAGGCCGTAAATACCAGCTTCTGTGAAACACATACCAAGGATGGCACCACTTGCCTCTACAAAACCTGACGCTGAAAGGTAGAATAGGTCCAGAGAAGAAGAAGATAAAATTACTTGGGTCTGTTGTGGAATTTGTTTGGGGCAGAATTTTTTAGGTCTGTTTTGGAATTTGTTTGTGGTAGAATTACTTGGGTCTAGTATGGAATTTTGTCTGTAGTAGAATTACTTAGATCTGTAATGGAATTAGTCTTTGGTAGAAATACCAGAATCTACTATAGAATTGGGAACCGTGATGTAGCGGCTGTATGTAGCCTGCAGATCCGAATCTCCTGGTTAAAATCCGCATGGAGCAAGATTTCGTTCCAGAATGAACTTTGTTATACATTGTCCCAGCATTAACTGGGTACCAGGTAAAGTCTTGGGAAGAAAAGGCAGTCAGCATAATGTTGACCCCATCACAGATCCCCCACCAATTATATATTTAAAAATGATTCTAGCCTCATTTGCCCGATGCGCCACTGTGTAAAGAGACACCTTATTATTTTAGTTACTTTTGCATTGCATGATCTTATAATCAGTAACCAGATACCATTAATCAGTATACCTACGGGCAGACTACAATCAGACAGACACAGCGCAGACTAATAAAATCTGCCCATCTATTTCACAGAACAGTTCTATAAATAAATCAAGATTATTTCTAATCATGATTATTTCTCCAACTACCCTTCTTTAGAATTCTGAGAATGGTTTGGTTGTTTTCCCATCACAGCTATCAATGTGCGTTCTACTTGACTATAAGCAGCTGCGACGAAAAAACAACCGCGTTCTACTTGACCATTAGTTAACAGTCATCCCCTTGTGGGATGCAATTTTCGTTATTTTAAAGCACCACCCTGGCTTTTGCCAGCGGCCGCAATACAAGTAAAGTAAAAGTAATGATCCGTTTTCACGCCTCAGGCTCATCGGGCATACGGGAAAAGCGCCCCATAATTTTACAGACCTACCGGAACTGGGTGGGTAATGTGGTCAGCATTACGCCAGCCGCAAATAGCCCGGCCATTAATTTAGCCTAATGGCTGAACGGGGTTTCCGGGACCTCATGACGGATGATTCTCATCCGCATGGTGGCACTTTGTGACATCGTTCTTTTATCGCTCGTGTGATGACCTGGTGTGGTGAAAGTACTACTATTACTACCTCCCCAAAAGTTACACAAGTTTGAGCTTTGAACAACGGATCAACATCCTGGCACAAGGGTAGTAACCCATAAGTGTTCAGTTCTACTTCTAACTCAAGTCTGAGTTCAAAATAGTTCAGCGCAGTGAAGGGGCTCCGTAGCACCGGCGGGGATCCTGAACTATTTTGGGGTTTGATTTTTAACTCCAAATTTCGCCGGGGCAGCGCCGTTAAGATACTCTTTTTGATTTCCAACTGCCAAGGAATGTTTACACAACAATGCACATGGACACTCGATCTCACTACCCAGAGACCAGGGGAAATTACTAGAAGTCTATGTGGACACACAAAAGACCAGCCTTCGACTGGGTTTGAATCCCGGACCTCTAGCACTCGAGGCGGACACCATACGTCGAGACCACGCAGCTCTCTCCAATAGTTACAAATATTCACAACTAACCGACTCTACTTCCTGCCTAGTTCTCGACATCGATTTACTTTATGATCCATGAAGCTTTACATTTTCCTGTCCAGTCGACCGAATCCGCGAGGAAACCAACTGAGGCGTATTTCACCAATAGTTATAGACTCGAACCTAAATAAATGTAGCTCCAAGCTACTGTTATGTTTCCAATCTGAGACAAAGTTGGACGATGTGACACTCTGGCATTATTCCGTCTGTGACAATGGAGCTATAGTTGGTCGATGTGACTCTCGGCCATAATTGTCTATCCCGTCTGTGACAAAGAAGCTATTGTTTGTCGATGTGACTCTCGGCCATAATTGTCTATCCCGTCTGTGACAATGGAGCTATAGTTGGTCGATGTGACTCTCGGCCATAATTGTCTATCCCGTCTGTGACAAAGAAGCTATTGTTTGTCGATAGCTCATGTTTATGAATTTCTACGTATTCATAACTAAGAGAGAGTAACCAACGCACCTCCTACATGTGCAGCTTCCCTCTTGTTGTATTGATCATTGGACACGCATGTATTGTATGGTACAATTGGCTTCGGTCACCTTTTTTTTCTGCTAGTACATTTCAGGTCGACTTTGGAGTTCATGTAATCTATTTTTAAAATATATTTTTCGATGTGTACTGGACCTGGTGATAAGCGTCTAGCCTATACACTACCCTGGCTGTCACCAAATATTAGCTTTCATCCTATTATACTGAGGTGAATCATACCCAGACCAAAGATTGCTGACAAAATATGTGAAAGCTGTCGTTTTGTGGCTGTAAGAGAAAACCACCATGGACAGATAAAAAGCGAAATGAAGATGTCTGGAAGGAAATTATCTTACAGACAGCACTGGATATTCGCATAAAGTGGGTACATTCCTCGTTCTTGTTGAAACCACATGAAAAGGTGAAGATAGTTTACTTGGCGACAACAGGAATGTTTTGCGGACAGAAAAACAGCAGTAAACAAACATAGAGAGACGATGTCAGACAGTTGCTACAATAGCAAAATCTTTTGGCAGGAAAAGGGACAGAATGCTGGTAAAGTCATGGCGATCACCGCCACACTACATGGACTTCAAGAAACAAATTCTCATATCGTTGCGAATTCCCCAAAACAATGTTATATTTTGCAACAGTATACTCCATGATGGCGTAGAAGGTGGTCTACTAGTGAGCAACACAGACCTTACCCAGATTTCTATCCCACAGATGAAAAGAGATTCTATATTTATCGTTCGTTCTGCGTACGATGTATTACCGTCCGGTGTCAACATGGTGAAGTGGTATGTGGCTAACGACCCGACATGCCCGCTGTGCAAAGCGAAGCAGACGTTAGAACACGTTCTGTCCGCATGCAGAAAAGCCCTAGGTCAAGGCAGATATACCTGTCGCCACAACAAGGTGCTAAAAGAGTTGGCAGCTGTTGTGGACCAGGCTAGGATGCGGGCTAACGCTAGAGCCAGTCCTACCGTCGTCCCCATACGCTTCCTCAAGGATGGGCAGATTCAAAAAGGTAACTTCAACAAAAGTGCATTCGCTCCATCAATGCTAGACTCTGCGAGGGACTGGTTACTGGCTGTTGACCTGCCTGGCCATGAAAAGTACCCTGAGTTAATCCGGAAGTCTGGCCTGCGACCTGACATAGTTCTCCACTCTGCGGAGAAACGGCAGCTCATCCTGATTGAGTTGACCTTCCCGTGTGAGTCGCGAATGGACGAAAGCCATATGTACAAGCTCGAGAAGTACAGTGACTTAGCAGCCGGTCTGAGGAGAGACGAAGCGTTCACAGTAAGAGTTTTCGCCGTCGAAGTGGGAACGAGAGGTCTCGTTTCCACTTCACTCTACAATGTGATTTAAGAACTAGGCTTACGTGGTAATGAACGCAAACGGACACTCAAACAGCTGGGCGAGGTGGCTGAGAGGGCCTCGAGCTGGCTCTGGACACAACGAAACAACGTAGGGGACGGGCCTCGGTGAGCTGGTCCGGGTATCTAGCGGAGAAGAATTTATCATCCCTTAAAAGTCCATCGTGTCCGAATTGTCTTCCAGTGTCCCTCTGCCACCTGCTAACAAAGTCCAACATGTGTCCGGTATACCAATCGTAAGCTTGCCGCTCGGTCGTTCGGGTATGCAGACTGCTTTAATTATGCTACCGCGACGACTTCTTATCTCACAGTACCTTCTGCAAAATCACCAATTCGTCTTGTTCCTGTCCGAAAAACATCTGGTAATCCGTACAGCAGGGAAAACCAACCCTGAGCTTCATGAACTCAGGTGGGCCCACTCTTTGAAAATGTCTAGGAGCTTGAGGGACGAAACATTTGTCGACGAGAGGTTACTTCTACTGACGATTGGTAGACCCCTGCTGTACATGCTCCCCTGTGGAGTCTCTTCTTATCACTGTGCACAGTAATAAGGCATATTCACAACCGTTCAATGAGCACACACGATTTATGTGAAAAATAGAAACAATATAAATACTTTAAGTACAGATTTTTTTTTTACGCCTTAGGCGCATCGGGCATATGGGAAGAGTGCCCATATTTTTACAGACCATCGGCACTAGGTGAGTAATGTGGTCAGCCATCTTTACTTTCCAAGGACATACATCCTGGTACACATCCTGCTTGGTCGAACTGCGACGCCCCATACCAGTGGGTTTCGATCGCGAATTACGAGTCGGACTTGCAACGCCTAAGCCACGGACGCCACCGGAAGCAATGAGGCAGGAATAATTTTATCAATCTATCTAATGGCAGCCACCTGTGGCCAAGAATGCTGTTTGTTCGAAAAGAATCCTGGCTTCCAGATCAGCCTAGCTTAAACTGGACACTAGGTAGGCGTTGAGGCGACACAACACAGACCACATCACCCATCAAGTGCCGACTGGTTTATAACAAATATCAGTTCATCATCTTTTGCTCAATTCACCACTACTATTAAAATATTCTTTTACTATTACTTACGTTCCCTCATGCCTATGCATGAAGTTTTATTCCCACGTCTGTATTCTCATTGAGAATTACATGTATGTACTTGTGCAGACGTCCGTTTGCAGTCTCTCTTTGATGAAATGAAATCGACACGTTGCTCGAATGCTTTCAAAAGTGATTGCTCTCTCAGTCTTGCCGAGCTTTCTGTGGGCTCATTTCATCTAGTTAAAGGGGATCTGTCAGGTTCTTAGTGAAATGTCAAGTTCTATTTATTTGTTCGTGGATTACAGAAAGTGAATGTGGTACTTGGCGAATAGTATGTTTGTATGTTTATGTCTGTCTGTCTGTCTGTCTGTCTGTCTGTCTGTCTGTCTGTCTGTCTGTCTGTCTGTCTGTCTGTCTGTCTGTCTGTCTGTCTGTCTGTCTGTCTGTCTGTCTGTCTGTCTGTCTGTCTGTCTGTCTGTCTGTCTGTCTGTCTGTCTGTCTGTCTGTCGTGTGTGTCTGTCTGTCTGTCTGTCTGTCCGTCCGTCCGTCCGTCCGTCCGTCCGTCGTCCGTCCGTCCGTCCGTCCGTCACGTCCGTCCGTCCGTCCGTTCCGTCCGTCCGTCCGTCCGTCCGTCCGTCTGTCTGTCTCTGTCTGTCTGTCTGTCTGTTAGTGTCTGTCTGTCATTTGTATGTCTGTCTGTCTGTCTGTCTGTCTGTCTGTCTGTCTGTCTGTCTGTCTGTCTGTAAAGCTGTTTGTATTTTTTATATGAGACTGTCTGTCTGTATGTATGTGTGCATGCGAAGGTAGAGTTAGTAAAATATGTATGTATGTATGTATGTGTATGTATGCCCCCCCCCCCCCCTCTCTTTTTCCCTGTATGTATCAACTCATCGTAAAGTATGTTTAATAGAAATGTAGTATGTATGTATGTATGTATGTATGTATGTATGTATGTAGAGGAGGTGTTGTGCTACGGCGTATGTATGTAATGTATATAAATAATGTATGTATGTATGTATGTACGAAAATGTCTGTCTGTATGTATGATATTTATGTATGGTTATAATGGTATGTTTTTATGAATGTAATATAATGCATGATTTTAATATATATATATTATATATATATATATATATATATATATATATATATATATATATATATATATATATATATATATATATATATATGTGAAGCTTCCGACGAATGTAGATAACATAATTTAGTATTAACCCAGAATTAAACATTGGTAGAACAGATATAAGAATAATTAAGAATGTGTATTGACAGCAGACAGCAGCTATAAGAGTTAACAATCATTTGGGAACATTTCAGGCGTAAAGAGTACAGTAGGGTAAGGATGTGTGCTTTTATCTGATTTCTTTTGATTAAAATGTGAATACATTATTAAATCTATCATGGAAATGTCAGGAAATATCGTACGGGGTCATAGGATAATCAACATATGCTGGGCTGATTGCAATGATTGTCTGTTAAGTAAAAGCAGCATCGCAGAGGGCTGGGACTATACCTTACAAAAATTGACAAACGGCAAGCAGATATCGACTATAGACTGTCTGCATCACAAGGCTTGGTTTACAATGTTTTTTCATTGTCCAATCTGAGTCGTCTTTCTCCTGTTAATGTCAGATGTCTGGTGTTACGAATACAGAACAGAGCAGTTTGGAGCAGTTAAGGTTGCGTATTCTTTACAGGACGTTGCAGAACCAACCTCAACAGTCCCTAGCTGTTGTGTGGTTTTTCTTGGCAAATTTACGTCCAGTAGTTTGTCATTGCTTTCCGGACGGTCAGCTTTCTTGATACCACTGTCGAAACCAACGCAATGCTCATGGCCCGCAGTTGGAATCGAACCCGGCATCCTGGAACGTTCGCATCGACTTAGCCACAGAGCCGACACAGAACAGAGCACTCGGCTCAAATATATCAGATGCACTAGCTTAACAACACTCACGACAGAATGTTCTGATTGAAGTTCACATACAACTGTTAGCGTGATCTGGATACACGTGGATTTATTTAACAGTAACTGCCGGCAGTCATCACACAGACTTCCATCTTGACAGTTATAAATGGAAATATATTCATAACTGCTGCAGACTACTTAGGTAAACTTACTCTTCTATTTCATTCTCATTCACTCCTGAATACCACTCGTTCTAGTGCTAAACACATAAATGATCATTGGTTCTTTCACCCTTCTAATCATCCATTCTGTTTGCACGCAGAACTCTAGTTTTCACTTGTTTTCGTATTGCACAACAGACTTGCTAATTTCGTGATTGTCATTTCTGGTCAATGGCTTTCTAATCCCTGCCTCTTTCTACATAAATTATGCTAAATAGATGTTTTATTCTACTACGGTAACACTTGTATCGTTATGTTGAGACACATCATTAAGTTGATGACACCGTCTAGATATCGACAAGTCTGAAAGAACTACAGGATTTGATAGATACAGTGGTGGTAAAAAGTGATAAAATGAGCCTCGACGATGATTGGGAAGATAGTAGTAATGGTATTATCAAAGAAAATAATAGTGTCTAAGTGTATAATAAAAGTCAAAGGCGTTATTTTAGGAAAAGTACATAAATTTAGGAATCTATGTACATGGATGACGGCTCTGTGGCTAAGTCGATGCGAACGCTTCGCTTCGTAATTCCGAATGCCAGGTTCGATCCCAGCTGCGGGCACTGCGCCTTGCGTTGGTTTCGAAAGTGGTATCAAGAAAGCCGACCGTCCAGTAGCAATGGCAAACTACTGGACTTAAATTGCCTAGAGAAATCACACAACAGCCAGGGGCTGTTAGGGTTGGTTCTGCAACGTCCTGTAAAGGATACGCAACTAACTTTTCTGTACATGGATATCATCTGACAGAAGTGTCACGAGACGATGTTGTCAAGTGTTTTAATTAGGGTATCTCCTAGTAATTAAAGACACTCTGAAGTGATATATTGTTGGGATGACTGCACTTATTGGTCTAGACGGTAGGTGCTCCGCAGCTCCAACAACCATCCAACACCACTTCAGGGATGAGGAAACAAGTATTTGGCGCCACAAAATTTTCAAAGATATTCCTGGGCCCTTCTTGACCAGACTTTCTCACCACTTAATAGACACCAGACTGGATCGGATCACTATCACAGTCAAATATAAACACAGTATCATCATAAATCTGATAATACAACAATGCACACAGAGTTAGTTAAACTACAGTAAACTGTAAAATACTAGACACCAACAACTGTAAGTTCAGAATAACAGTGCATTATGTGATAGATTCTAACAAATATTTAGGAGATCTCAGTGGACTGATTTAAAAAAAAAAAAAAAGCTGTAGAATACTATGACAAAAACAATGTCTCAGTCAGGAATGACTACAGGCCTGACTTAAGTCACTGATTGTTTTCCATCACTGAACCGAAGATGTAATAAGGTAATAGCAAGCTCGTGGCATGAATTGACCGATTAACTGTAATTCAGGTCTTATTTACTTATCATCAAGCTCCTCTCCTCAGTCCAAGTCGATTTCTGCTGTAAAATTAAGTGTGTCATTTTTTCAATGGCAGCATAAGGATCACTCCCTTGAAATTATATTAATATACAGTTCAATAACACACAGGTTATATAACAGATTCAGGTGTAGGCTTTTGGCGATCTGGTAACTGGTAAAACCTTAGATTTGACACACCGGATAACGATGTGGTAGCTTCAGCTGTCTTCTAAGAAGTTGTGACCCATCGTCACTACTCGCAGATGTGTTCAGGTTACTAGTAAATAGGAAATTGTGGTAGCTAGTAACTGATACTAAGGGATGGTGGATTGGATTCTTGATGGCAGTACCCTGATGGATCTCTCACTTTGATCCTCAGTAGGTTCCAGTGGAGTCAGCGCTGTCACTGTGTCATAGGTTATACATCCCATTCTCTCGTGAAGTTCTCAGGTGAAAAGTAAATGTATGTGTCAGTTGACAGAAAAGGCGTTAGCGCAACTGCTGACATCATGATCTGCGTCTTGAATGACGGACAATTTCAACCTTTCCCGAGCCAGAAGCGGGAAGGATTCCTTTCGCCAAACAAGCGGTAGTTCAGCACTGGAAAAAGGCTTTTCTGCTCATGGAAATCACTTACATGTGAGTGTATTCATAATATAACTCACCTGCCAATAGATATAGGAATGAACACAGTTTCTTTACCTACACCCTGACAAATACTAATTAGAAAAGGACTGTATACTTATGGAGGAAAACTCCCTATTTAAATAAACATCATTTGCATAGAGGTGTACAGGATGCTGACAGACCTACAAGCAGAGGGGTGTTCTGACTGGTTATGTGACAGAAGATGTATCACAGAGATAAAGACAAGGTTAGGACAGGTTAAAAGTATTTTTTTTTTTTTTTTTTAAACATTCTATGCAATTTTAACATACGGCTGTGAATCCTGGTCAATTAATAAACAAACCAAGCAATTTCACTAGTCCTTGGAAATGTTTTAAAGAAGAATCCCTAGAAGTGACCGCACAGCCGAAGAAAAAAAACCCGTATGTTTTGAAAGAGGTGAGGACTCGAAAACATTTTATCACACACATCAGCAAGAGACAGTCATCATTTTTACTTTCATGCTATGACAAGAAAGAAACTACAACATGCTGTGACCACTTGAAACATCTGTGAAAAAAATATACACAGGAAGACAATGCGAGGCGATTCTTGACAACCTTGCGTCATAACACGGAGAGACGTCAGTACACGAACTGATGTTCGTTTGTTTTAATATCCAGAAGCCATGAGTTGTTAACCCTTAGGCTCGGTATTTTGGATATCGAAACCTTTCGGCCTTGATTCCATTGTAAATACCGTAAATCTGGGAGAAATGTGGCTTTCCTGCTTACCCCCGGGATTGAACCCGGACCACAAGGAGCGTCACCCGGTCTCTGCGCAATCTGGTTTAGCCAACTACGCTAGAGAGACGGGCACACGAATTGATACATGCTGTTGAAGATAGCAGATTGTGGAGAGGCATGATCGCCCACGCCAGTCGATAAGACATTTGATGATCTGCACACCCTAAAAAGCTTACTCTGCAACTATAGCGCTTATAATGAGAGTAAGTCTGCCAGAATGATCTGGAAAGGAAAGGACGGAAGTCAGGTGGTTTCTGAAATCAGCTTTCCCGATGGTGTCCAGACAATCTAGCCATGCCTAGTATCTGATCATTTGCCGAATTTCTGGAAGCGTCTAGAAAACCGAGACTGATTTCTGGACTTATTAAGCGGAAATCAACTACCCTTGTTGTGGGGAGAGAAGGGGGTGGAAAAAAGGGGAGGGGGTACATTCAGCCTTCGCAGGAAGCAGACCTGGTAAAGAGAAAGATGAAAGCCCCAAAGATGATTGGCAGAGTGTTGTGGCAGACATGTCAGGGTGACACTGCGTGTTTGCATTGGGTTTTATCACTGAGCTCAGAAATCACCAAGGAGTGAAATAAGACGGGTGACAGAAAGTGATTAAAGCCATCAGAAAATGAAAACCGGATGCCGGCTGTGTGGTTGTGTTTTTTTCCCACGATTGATCTTGTTCATTGTATTCTCTTTTTATTGTTAATAGCTTCTTGTCATCGAGATGGTCCCAGTCTGTTCTCCAGTAGCAGCAGCGTTTACTGAAACCACAAGAACAGACACGGAATTTTAGGAACTTTCTAAAGTATTGAATGTGTACAATCTGTAGATAGCGTCAGGGTTGCCAGAACATAAGAGCTCTTTAAGTATATGAATACTAGTATATGAATACTTACATATGTACATAAACATACATACACATAAACAAACATACACCCACAGACAGAGACAGACAGACAGACGGGCGGGCGGGCGGGCGGGCGGACGGACGGACGGACGGACGGGCGGGCGGGCGGGCAGGCGGGCGGGCGGGCTGGCAGGCTGGCGTACAGGAAGACACACATGCACATATATAAGGTCCGACAATTAACTACTGAGATTAATTTCATAAAAATTAAAATAATCAACAGTTGAAGATATAACCTGTATTTTATTCAAAGTAAGCTCCTTGTGCTTTAATACAGCGAGTGTCACTATCTAACAACCACTGGAACGACCACTGTAGTTCTTCTATCGTTATGGCCCTTAAAGTCGATGTTACGGCCCTTTGGATGCTATCAATATTGTCAAAAAAGCGTCATTTCAATAGCAACTTTAATTTTGAGAATAGAAAATAGTCACAGGGAATAGTGTGGTTGAGAACACACACTTGTTTTGGGGCCAAAAAATCCTGTACAACTACCACCCTTTGAGCTGGTGCATTTTCATAAAGAAGGAAAAAAAATTGCCAGCAACTTTTTTTCTTGCCCATATCGTCCTCTAAAATTGTTGTATTAACACCAGATTCATCTACCATCATTCTCATAATCGAACAACGATCTTCTTATATCTGTTCTCGAAATTTTGCAATGATTTCCTCATTACTAACAGAAATTGTGCGTCAGGTCTAGTTACATTAGTAATTATTTCCACACCACTTTTGAATCGTGAACACCAGCTGAAAATATGTGCACGAGATCAACAGTTATCCCCATAAACTTATCGCATCAATTCAACTGTCGCAATGGCGCTTTTATGAGTTTTTAAACAGAATTTACTGTTAGCTTTTTTGTGTGTGTGTGTGTGTGCTCTATGCTGATTACGTAACAATGCACCTCTGACTAGGTTAAAAAAATGGCGGCTTCTTTGTTGTCTGCTTATAGGGCGGTGATGAAAGGTTGCCAGATCATAGACGAAAGTTGCCGCTTTGGACTCCATGCTTTGATTCATAGATGGCATTTTTGTCTTGGCCATAATAAAATAAGTCTCATTACTTAATTGTCGGACCTTGTATATCTATAAACGACGGAATCAAATGTATACAGACAATAGCTCATAAAGACAATTCAAGTCGAGGAAATGCAAACTGAAAACTATATGTTATGGTAGGGCAGATCAGGCTCTTTCAAGGAAAGAAGCTCTGACAGGCGGACAGATAGAGCAGAGCTCTTTTGATCCAACAACCTCTGCTGACTGCTTTAGTTCCAAACGTACTAGTGTTACCTTTCCTTTGGAGTAAACAACGCAGATCGTAATATGGATCATGATGCATGGGCGACATATGGTCACTAAAATTATGTACAATGCTTTGGGCTTTGGAGAGGAGGAACTAAGTCCCATGCCTCCTCTTAGCATAGTATAACACCATCGTCTGGAAAGACGGAAAGGCGCAACAGCTACATGGCGAGATAAGAAAAACGAACACCATTCTCGTGTTCAATTATTATTCCCTTTTTCCTTTCTACTATAACACGCTACGCTTCGGCTTCCTTACACCACTGTCACTTATACATTTCACTTTCTGGTGGGAGAAAAAAAAAGGGTGTGGCGGGGCACATTGAAGGTTAATTTGATGCAAAAGTAAAGGACATTGTATCAAGAACAACTTAACGACAAATAATGTTTACAAATAAATACAAATGATGCTGTTCGGGAGCCAAAACATGGCGCCAGAGCAATGTTTTGTGCGTTTGTAGGCAAATGATTTGTTCGCTGCGTGCGTCACAATTTGTTCGGAAATTGTGTTAGTAGGTCGATATGCTCGTGATTAGTGGTGTTTATGACCCGAAGTATCATCATCATCATCATCATCATGTGCCCTGCCAGTTGGCGTAATCGCTCATGCATCTCCACAGATCACGATCCCTGGTTGCCTGGAACAGCTTTCTTGATGATATTCTTCAATGCCATCGTTTCAGCCCATTCATCATCGTCTCTCTTGGTCTGACTCTACCTCTTTTTTCCACTGATTTCTCCAGTTGTCACGATGTTTTCAAATGCCTCACTTCTCATTATGTGACTAAAGAACAGTGTTTGTCTCTTTCTTTTTGTTGTATATAGAGATCTACTTTCATTAGCTTCGTTCAAACAATCGTTGTTAGTTACTCTGGCCGTGCCAAGGTATTCGCAACTTTCGCCTCAGAAACCACATCTCTGTTGCTACCAAATTCTCCCTAATTTGTTCACTCACCTTCCAAGATTTGCTGCCACACAGCAAAACGGTTCTATGTAACATTTAGCACTCTCTTCATGACATTAAATGAGAGCGACTTATTGCACAATAAATTTTTCATTTTCTAAAATGTTGCCCTTCCTTGACCTATTCTTGAAGATTAAAAATCTATGTCACACATTTTCTATCTGATGCTATAATTGTTTCCATATATTTAAATTTATGGACTGAGTTAGGTCTTTTTCCTTTAAAATGACCTATAACAATGTGTATCTTCTTCTTTAAAACAACAATTTCTTCCGTTTCCTTAATATTCAAGGAAAGTCCTTTCTTAGCACTCTCCAGCACTCTCCATCCCCATAATATCCAGCAGTTTTAAATCTGTTGCGTTTTCAGCTATCAAAACTTATCGTCTGTATAACGCAAATTGTTTATATTTTATCCTCCAACTCTTACTCCTGCATAATTTCCCTAAAAAAATTGTCACTATATAGAAAGAAAAAGTCTGGGGATAAGACACATCCCTATCTTACTCCCTGCTTGTATCTGTTCAAAAGTACCCAATCTGTTTTCATCTTTAATTGCTGCTTCTTGGTTCCAGTAGATGTTTTTAATTATTCTGAGATCTTTCCTATCTACAATGAAGTCTTTCGACATTTTTATCATCTCCTCATGTTTAACTTTGTCATATGCTTGGCTATATTCTATAAAGCACAAGTATAAGTACTTTTGTGTGACTTTTGATGTTTCTATCAGTATTTGTAATATGTATATAGCATTACTTGTCCCCTTACCTTCCATAAATCCATACTGCTCTTCACACATTTCCTTTTTTATTTTTTTTTTTTCCTGTTCTTCTCATTATAATTCTAGTAGTAATTTGGTTACATAATTGCTGAGTTTTTTGAAAGAAATTCTTCACATTCAATTGCTCCTGGTCTTTTGAGTAACGCAATAAATACAGATTTCATCATATCATTTGAAATGTACCCAGTGTTATAAATGTCATTCATCAGTTTAGTTAATATTTCTACACCAAATTCCTCCAGTACTTCTAATTCTTCAACCGAAATTTCACCTGTCCCCGATAACTTTCATTTTTTCATATGTTTAATAGCATCGCTGACTTCTTCCTTCAGTATAGACGGACCTTCTAAATTTCTTCTGGTAACTCTACTCTCTCTACCATATAACTCTCTTATGTATTCTTCTTCTTCTTCTTCTTCTTCTTCACTTCCTCTTTTACCGCTGTGGGTGTCGAGGGAGATATAAGGTTCTGTTTCTAGCTCTTCTGGCTGCCTCGACCATAGGCACATCGTCCTGTTGTAGAGTTTCTCTGATGTTATCCTTCCATCTTGCTCTTGGTCTACCCCGTGCTCTACGTCCTTCTTCTCTTTCCATGTATGCTTTGTATGGTATGTTGTCACAAGGCATTCTCTCTAAGTGGGCAAACCATTTCACTTGCTGTCTTTGTATGTAATCCAGAATTGGTTCTGTGCCGACTTGTTCTCTTATGATCTCATTCCTGATCTTATCTCTTATGGTCACTCCTACAGGCCTTCTCAGACATCTCATTTCTGTGGTTACTAATTTTCTTTTATGGTTTGTTGTGAGTGACCATGTCTGGCACTGATAGCACAGAGTTGGAATAAATATGCTTTGAATAAGATGTCTCTTTGTGCTGATTGGGATTGTCTTATGCTGTAAGAGGGGGGCTAGCTGTCCCAATACTTGGTTTGCTTTACTGCATCTAATGTCAATTTCTTTATCCAATTTCCCATCTTCGGTAAACGTAGTTCCCAGATATTTAAACTCAGATGCCTGTTTAATGCCTTTGTATTCTATTGCTATGTTTAGATCTGTTTTCTTTTTTCCTATTGACATTACTTCTGTCTTTTCAGTGTTGATTCTCATATTATTTGTTTTACATTCTTCATTCATGGATGTTAGATGTTGTTGCAATTTCATGGCTGTATCTGCTATCAAGGCCTGGTCATCTGCAAAGAGTAATTCGTTGATCTTACTAAGATCTTCATTCATGGGCTTGGCATTCTTGCATATACTGTCGATGTCGGTGATAAACAGCAGTGGTGATAAGACACACCCCTGTCTTACTCCAGATGTCACTGTGAAAGGATGAGATGTTCCCTGATTTATTCTGACTATACTTCTACAATCCCTGTATAAACTTTTGCACACTTCGATGAGGTGTTCGCCTACTCCATATCTTGCCATTATTTTCCATAATAATTGTCGACTCTGCCAAATGCCTTCTCCTGGTCTACGAATGCCACAAATAAGTTCTTATGTATTCAATCCATCTAATTATTAAATCATCTTCCTCCTGCTTTGGATTACAGACATCCTGTGTTTACTTTTATCTTTCTTCCAGTTCAATCGCTAATTTGTCTGTGCGAGTGTTTTGCATCTTTAAAAAGAGGACTGTGTTCAATGTTATTGCTTTGTTCATTTAGCCATTATTCTTTTGCCTTATTTCTTTCTTTATACATTCTTCTTTGCCATTCATGCATTGTTTTCTGTCACCCATTAACTTTACAATCTCATCGGTCATCCACTTCTCTTAAGCAATTTGTCGTATTTCTAGTAAAATCCCTTTGCTTGTCTAGTGGATGGAGTCTTTCAGCAGTTCCCACTGATCGTTTGTAGACTGTTTTTTTGTATAGCATTGTACCTGTTCCTCACAATCACTCTATATAGCTACTGAATTTCTTTATCCTCTTAGAATATCGTTGTTTAATCTATAGTTTTCTAGCTCCTTCTTTCCACTCTTCAGTCGTATATTACATTGTTTACATAGTAGGACGTGGTCAGCACTAGACCTTGTCCTCACATTTGTTAGTTAATTAGTATAAATCAGCTTGATAGAATGTTTTTTGTTTTTTTAATCTGGGCTTTTCCATATGTATAATGGTCTCCTATGCTGTTTCAACCAGGTGTTTGAATCATCATATCATTTATTTTTGCCCACTCTATCAGTGTTTCACGTCTTTCATTTCTTGCTCCTAAACCACATTCCCCAACTATATCTTCCATTCTCTCTTTCCCAACTTTTGCATTAAAACCTCCCAATAATATTTTAATTTTTTGTGATTTTGTTTGGGCTACTGTCAAATCTAAAACTTAGTAAGATTTTTCAGTCTCCACTTGTTTTATGTTTATATTGATTGGCTTGCTTTTGATTTTAGCCTTAAAAACCATGTATGATATATTTCAGTAACCCGCAGTAGCTTTTGCTGTTCCCTTATCAACAAGTTTATGTACCCATTTTTCATGTTTGTCGCTTCCTGAATATATTATTGTGTACTTATCTGTTCTCATCTGTCTAGCACTATCTCATATCATTTCACTCATTCCTGTGTAGGGTTATTATAACATTGGGCCGGGTGTGCAGAGAGTAGCCAGCGGGTGCTAAGGGGGTTGAAGTTCAACAGTTGATTCACGACAATTCACGGCCAGGTGATCTGATTATCTATACAGATGGTTCCGTGTTGAGAGGAAAGAGAATTACCTGGGTGTTTGTAGCGAAAGCCAATGGAAAATCTGTAGTGCAAGACAGACTAGCATATGACATCACAACATCTAGCATGAGAATGGAGGTGCGGGCGGTAACTGCAGCTCTCCGGTGGCTAGAGAACAAGATGCATACACATGTCGTAATTGTAACAGACTCTAAAAGCAGGCTGAAAAGGGTGAAGACACGGATGCTTCGAGCAGAGTGGCTAGCCTCACTGGAAAGGTCACGGATGGTGAGCATACTTTAGATCTTTTCTCCAGGCAATGCCGGCGTGGTGGGTAATGAACATACAAACAGATTAGCTGGATCCGCACCACTGGGTGGTGAATTGATACATGACAAGGCAGATAAGGTCAAGGCCCTTTGGGAAGAAGCAACGCAATCAGAAGAGAAAGAAGATTATTTTGACTTAGAGAGAATGAGGCACCTGGGTGTAACCAGAGGGTCTTGCCGGCTCACTACACTCAGAGGAAAGGCAAGACGGACTTTTAAACAGATTTTGACTGGTACCATAAGTATTAGAACTCTGCGCTGGCTGCTGAAGATGAGGACTGAGCATGCATGGGAATGCCCCGAGTGCTGTGATATCAATTCTTGACTCAACTCAACTCAACTCATTCCTATGATGTTTATCTTCATACATTCCATTTCTTTCGTATCATTTTTTTTTTGTCTTTTCCAGTTCTTCCAGTGTTCTCACATTCTACATTGCTAGTTTAACACTTTTAATTTTCATTAGATTTTTTTTTTTAATTGCCATCAGTAACCTGATGACGATCTGGGGTCACCTCTGACTCGTGACAATCCCTAGCGGACAAGGCTGTTCTTAGACTTCCATTAACGTCGTTTGTGTGATTCTTGGGAATATAATGCAGTGATTTCCAGTTGCCCTCCACATAGACATAGGGTATTTTGACTTGCACCTTTGACAGTAATTTACGACTGTCAGGACAGGTGTGTGCCCTTCTCTGCTCACCTGCGAAGTAATCCACTTATTCCTGTGGATAGTCGGTCCCCATATCTGCCTTAGCCATACCGTGGTGTGTTTCCCACCCTCCACCACTTGGAGGTGCAGTTTGGGATTTTCCCTTTCATCAAATCTGAGACTAGGGTGGCATTTCTCACACTCTCTAGGGACTTTCCGGAGGAAACGAAATATCACTGTATTATGTATAAATATTAAACGCAATGTTGTGATGGTGAACATATACATAATTATTTAATTATATTGTGTGTGAGTGCGTGCATGTGTGTCTATGAGTGTGTGCATGTGTGTGTGTGTGTTAGATCTGCTCACATAATCTGCATGGGGAGACAGGCATGTGCCGAGGTTTCGGTATACATAGCAATATTTTGCAAACGTAACACACACACACACACACACACACACAACACTATAAAATTCTACTAGAACGAAGGTAGTTCACACCACCTCATTAGGTCCTCGCCTGAAATAAGTGAGTGACTGAAACGCGTAGATTCGTCTGAAAAAAAGAACAAACTCGATGGTGGCATATTTTCACCTAATAGAATATAGAATCTCATATCTCCTCCTCTGATGGCGCCTAGACGCGCTAATCAAGACCGAGCTGGCTAGTTCTTTCGAATACGCCATTCGCCATTTCATCATTAGCAACCATCGGTCTAGAAAAACCAATTGCATCGATTATGTTGTCAGTGCCGAAATGAATCCCCGACAGCTTGGATTAGACGGGAAGATCGTAGTTGCTTCTTTGCTACTGTGACTACCGCATACCCTGTTACAGCGTGTAAACTGTCTGCCACTTGTTATTGATTGATAAGGTATATGCTGGACAAGTATTTCGCTGGTGTGAAAACCAAGTCTTCGCGGGTTGAGTATTTAAAGGGACTGGCTCATAAACTGTATTTTTGGGCTACTGTCAAATCTAAAACTTAGTAAGATTTTTCAGTCTCCACTTGTTTTATGTTTATATTGATTGGCTTGCTTTTGATTTTAGCCTTAAAAACCATGTATGATATATTTCAGTAACCCGCAGTAGCTTTTGCTGTTCCCTTATCAACAAGTTTATGTACCCATTTTTCATGTTTGTCGCTTCCTGAATATATTAAAGGCTGTAATGGTTTAGGTTGAGCAATAGTAAAAGGCGTAAAGGCCTCTTCTTGGAGGACGAGGCAGGCGTCCACCCGCACGACAGTAGCACACAAGACATTTAGCACATCTTCGGCAGGAAAATTCACTTTGAAAAGCTGACTAGGGCTAATGAACTTTCTAAAATACCGTGATGGGTACAATCTTCTGCAAACTCTCCCCCCCCCCCTTTTTTTTTTTTTCTCCCTACTCTTTTCACACCCCTCCCCACCCCAGCTACTTAACGATGATGACAGCAGATATAATAATTTAGCTAACTAAAGGGCAGTATAAGTAGTATCACAGAATAGAAAATATTCTACAATACGATGGATGATCTATAATTCCCTGCCCTGACTATGAAACAGAGGAAAGACAGCTGAAACTTGGTACAATGTTTATTCCTTGTCAATATAACTACCTCCCAAATTAAAAACTGTATGCCATCTCTGCTTGACCTTGAAAAGACCTTAGGAATAGAACACCATATTAGCTGAACTAGTTATCGCACACTGATGGGACTTCTTCGTCACTGTCAAACCGAATTCCTTGTATCAGTTTTTCAATGTTTGGGAAAAGAAAAAGGCTGACAAATCTGGTGAAAATGGTGACGAGGAAGAATTTCGATAGTAAAATTGTTTGCTGTTAGCTCCATTATCCGTGCTAAATCAGTGGAAGTGTTGGCTTGAAGCTAAGAGATATTTTAAGTGCTTGTATCCTCTCGTTTTCTTGTCACAACTTTTCTAAGTTTTGTAAGCAAGCCTGAATAATAATAATACTGCCTATTGATGGTCTCTAAGGCAGATATTCTTCAAAAAGAACACTTTTCATGTCCCCAAAAATACATCAGCATCACCCCATGCACATTCACTTCTCTTTGTCTGACATGTTTTGGGAAACCAGGAATGTTTCAGTGCACGCTGGCAATTTTAGATTCCTTTTTCATAATGGTGAGCCCAAGTCTCATCTACTGTCAGCTTAGTGGTCAAGATATTTTCTGACAGACTCTTGCTGAGTAACTGTCGACAGCACCTTACTCTAAATTTGCCTTGTGTGGCCTGACCTGGAACTCGGGAAATTCACACTTTTCTCATGTTCAGTTTGCTGTGCAAAATTTCAATACCTGAAGTTTCACTTAATTCAACAGCGATAGATATGTCCTCAGTGGTGATTTTCCTCTCTGGGACAATGATTGCCTTCACGTTTTCTGCATTTTCGTCTTTGCAATCTGTGGTTGCTCTTCGACATCATGGCATTTCAACAACGTTTGTGCGACCACGCTTAAACTACCTACACCAATTATTATTACCCTCCCCTCCCACTCTTTTTTTCCTCCATGGAATATCGTCTTCATCATCTTTATCATCATCATGCGTCACGCCGAAAAGCATATTCGGTCATCATTCGCTATCCTTCTCGAGTCTAATACTTGCCTTAAAAAGTATCTTCTGTAATTTGGAGAAAAAAAATCTTTGTATCGACATTTTGTTTTCCTTGACTTAAAACATGACTGGTGTATGATTTTTGTAGTCTTCTCTCCAGTTCATAGAATTTTGCAAGAGTGTCTTTGGCGTTTAAAACTGAGACAGATGGGGCTGCCTAAGGTTTCATGTAGCATTCATAAGCTCTGTCTTTTTATTTCTATGGATCCACCTACGTTGAATTTCACGGCTGAACTAATTCTGTTCTTGTGGACATCGTTTTGATGCTGCCCTGTTTAGAATATAAGATGGCTTGCACGACTGATTTTACGTATTTGAATATGACACTGAAACTTTAGTTCAAATGAGGATTGCTGCCTCTGTTTTAAAGTTTTGAGTCTTTCTCTGTCCTGCAATTGGTGTGTGTAATGAAAATAAGCCCGACTGCTGTTTGTGGTTTCTTTATCCAACCTTATGTAAACATACGTGTCTAAATATTGGAGAAATACTGATTTCTGAGTATATAAAGCGAAAAGGCTTTTTCTTCTGACTCTGTTCCTACAGATTATTCCTGGGTCTTCAAGAACTGTGTTGCATAAGAATGGACAGTTAATAAATAGTCTTGGTGTAAGAGCTTCACACATCATTATGTCAGTGTTTATATTTACATGCTGTTTTAAAGTTTCTATGGTCAAATGTTTTACACTTTTTTCGATATATTTTTTTCCACATGAAATCTATGGTTCAGTAGATTTGTTGGGAGCCTTTCTAAGCTTTTGAGCGAAGAAATGTATTTGTACTGTCTACGCTGGGTGCTTCTTGCTCCTCCGTGTGATATTCGTAAATTTATATTTTAACACCATTTTTTTTTAGCCCATGAGATTGAGGCCTATTAAAAAAAAAAAAGACTTACCTGCTCTAGTGTAGACATTCAAGTTTTTGTTCTATCCAGTTTTTATTCTCTTTACAGCACAAACCTCTTTTGATCTGACAGCTTCAGCAGCATGCTTTGTTCCAAATGTAACTGTGCCACCTTTCCTTTCGAGTAAACAAAGCAGGCCTAACGAGGGATCACAATGCATGCCCATCACTTGGTCTTTATAATAATGCCTAGTTGTTGTGCTCTGATAGGGCGAATTTCATCCCTGGCATTAACTGGTTGTGATTTATATGCCTCTCTATAACGCTATCGTAAAGAAAAACGAAAAGGTCAATGAAAGTTTTAAATTTTGGTTCTTTGCCTAATTCTCTATTTTCCACTGACGTTTGAAGCAGGCATGGTTGTGGTGTTTTCAGTGGCCTTCTGAACAACAAAGCCATTGACGAACTTTGCTTCTATATAGCTCTCTTTCAGGAAGGCTGTTGGAAACTTGCTCTAGTGCGTTTCAAAAGTTGTGCCTTCACACTTTAACAAATATCTCGAAAACGCATGTAAGGATGAACACGAAGTTTTGAATGTGGTCTTAAATTCCCTCGTCCTTATGATTTTAATCTACAATTGTACAGATGCTTCCGTTTCCTGAATCAGCGATTTTGTTTCCTTGATCTCTGTATACCTAAGAAATAGAATAAACTTGCTGCTGCTGTTGTTTCTGCTGTTACTGCTGCTGCTGCTGTTGTTTCTGCTGTTACTGCTGCTGTTGTTTCTGCTGTTACTGCTGCTGTTGCTTCTTCTTCTTCTTCTTCTTCTTCTTCTTCTTCTTCTTCTTCTTCCTCTTCTTCGTCTTCTTCTTCTTCTTCTTCTTCTTTCTTTCTTTCTTTCTTTCTTTCTTTCTTTCTTTTTTCTTTCTTTCTTTCTTTCTTTCTTTCGTTTGTTCTCTTCTTCTTCGCGTTACCTGGATGTAAGCTCCGGTGTAAAGTTCTGATTGTCCACTTCTTTATTAAAAATGCATTCAGAAATGTTGTTCCAGTACTGCGTACAACCATGATCAAATTGTGGGGGGGGGGGGGGGGAGAGAGAGAGAAGCGCCGGGACGGTCCAAGGTGTGGCAGGAGCCTGTGGTGCAGCTGGGAAGCTTCGATTTAAAAACAACACAGGGGTAGAGGTATGGGCGGAGATAGATAAAGAATAGAGAGAGAGAGAGAGAGAGAGAGAGAGAGAGAGAGAGAGAGAGAGAGAGAGAGAGAGAGAGAGAGAGAGAGAGAGAGAGAGAGAGAGAAAGAGAGGGAGAATGTTGATAAAGTTTTCGTACCTTCCTTAATGTAGTGTAGCAGCTTAAAATAGCCGATTGCCTAATTTTAAACACAAACACACACACACACACACACATATAACCGATGAAACTCATTCTTCTTATGCTAGAATGTGTTATTGTTCATGGCTATTCAACTGGCGGCCCGCGGGTTATATCTGGCTCACGGAGACCTAGTAAGTGGTCCGCAGATCACTATTGTAATAATGATGGTTCTGTGATGGGGCTGGGGCCACTGGCCCTTGACGATCCCCATTTTCAAAATGTTGGCCCCTGAGTAAATTTACTTGAATAGTTCTGTGTAATTCTTTAGTTTTGGTTAATATTCTCATACTTGGACATTACATGGAAGGATGGCCTGTGTGGAAACTTCTACAAGCAGTAGTTACACACGACATGCATTGTTGAATGAAAGACTCTTTATAATAAGGATGTGACAGAATTTAAATAGATAGCATCTTCAGCTATAAGCGATTGTTCAGTTGTTCAAACAGTAAAACAGGGGGTGTGTCTTGGAGCAGTATCAGAAAACCAAGACAATTTATGATTTACATAACTGACATTTATAAATATTGTCATTTTAGTCCGTTTCATAAGTCGTGCCAAAGTTTAAAAATATATAACCCAGTTGTAAGTTGTTGAAAATTCGCATGCAACCTGTCAGTAACCATATCCTGAAAATAATTTTTTTTTTTTTTTTTTAATGTAAACAAATTTCAGTTTTAATTTTGCCTTTTTTGTCATATAGGAGAAAACAGACATCGATTCAAAGTGAACAGTTAGCATGTCTACTGTTAATTGAATATCAGGAACCTGTGAATACATCAAACTGCCCGCCTTTAATTGACATTTAACTCTTGTGTGAGCATCTCCAGCATTAGCAGCATGTGAGTTACATGGAAACTAATTTTATGGTATACTGGATAGGCTATAGAAAAAATCGCCACACATCGCTGCACATGCGAAATTATTACCAAACAGTATCCACGCGTATGTCTCCACTGCCGGAACATAAGAGGGATGGTGAAGGTGGTAATTCGTTTGCCCGCAGCTTTGTAGGTCGTGGGTTCATACTGATCCTTCAAATCACTTGCAGGTGTTTAAAACAACTCAAGGAGAGACACGGTTAGAAAAGATAGTAACTTAGAGGTATATGTTTTCAATGGCGATTAAGACAGGTCAACGACCCTTTGACGCGAGAAGCCAGACCATACAGGAAAAAAACCTGATGCAATTAATTCTATCCTTTTGTCTTTAAGCACTCTTAACAACTGACTGAAATTCATTGATCGAAAAATTAGTTTAATCAACAAGCTATTATTCCTCTGACTCACTAAACCGTGCAAACGAAATGTAATCTAATCCATGAGAATTGCTCGAAATACTTAAAACTGGCTCTGCCACCGTAACCTGAGGTTAACGACCTCCGAGACTTGGAGGTAAATGAATCAGCTCGGCCAGTGGGAAACCGAGTGTTTTGGAATGAAGATCAGATTGGCCTCAAAATAGAAACACGGGGTTTATAGTTTATACAACGGATCAACATCATGGAACAAGGGTAGCAACCGATAAGTGCTCCGTTCTTTTTCTAACTGAAGCCTGAGTCCAAAGTATTTTAGCGCAGTGCACGAACTTCGAAAACCGGCGAGGATCCTGGAATACTTTGAGTAGATGTTTTTAACTCCAAATTGTGCCTGGGCAGCGCCTTTATGCTACTCAGTAATCTAAGCATAATTAAAGAACTTTCGGCGTTTTTAATTAAGACTTGAACGTTGTGGAGAATTTGTATTATTATTATTACCCGTGAAACGATGTAGGTATTAATAACTGTATGCAAAGAGAGAACTAGAAGAGAAGAATCTTAGACGTGTCTGCGCGCCCAATTTTCAACCAAGCCAAAATACATTGGTTCTTCCGTTCTATCTATCTATCTATCTATCTATCTATCTATCTATCTATCTATCTATCTATCTATCTATCTATCTATCTATCTATCTATCTATCTATCTATCTATCTATCTATCTATCTATCTATCTATCTATCTATCTATCTATCTATCTATCTATCTATCTATCTATCTATCTAAATGTCTTTCCCGCACTCTTTCTCACGTTCTTTCATTTACCGTCTCTCTCACTCTTTCTCTAACTCACTCCCTCGCTGTCACTAATTCTCTCTTACCCACTTACTCACTTTCAATTTCTAAGTCGTCATCACACTATCTCACTCTTTCCCTCACTCCCTGACTTATAAATACAATAAATCGCGTACTCTCTCATTCTCTGTCACTCCCTCTCTCACACTCGTTCTCTTACACTCAATCTCTCACTCCCATGCATAACTCTCTCTCTCTCTCTCTCTCTCTCTCTCTCTCTCTCTCTCTCTCTCTCTCTCTCTCTCTCTCTCTCTGTCGCTAACTCGCTGTCTATCAATCTCTCTTACATTCTTACTAACTCACACAATCTCTCCCTTACTCGGTCACACTTTCTCCGTCACTGATCTTGACACTCTTTCTATCACTCACACTGTCACTCACTCATTCACACTCTCATTCACTTTCTCACTTTGTCACTCATTCCCACACTCACACTTTCACTCAGTCTCTCACTCAATTCTTCCTCTGTCACTTTCTTCAACACTCTCTCTAACCGACTATGTCACTCACTGTCTCACTCTGTCACTCTCTCCCTTACGCTCTCTTTTTCTCTCACAGACTCACTTACTCTTACTCACTCTTATTCACTCATTCTGTCTCGGTCACTTACTAACTCGCTGTCACTCGCTCTCTTTCTGATTCTTTTCCTTTCTCACTCAGTCTCAGTCTCACTCACTCTTTCTCTCATTCTCCCTCGCCCCCTCACTCTCTCAGCCCTAAAGGTCTCATTCTCCTTCACCCCCTCACTCTCTCAGCCCTAAAGCTCTCATTCTCACTCACCCTCTCACTCTTTCAGACCTAAAGCTCTCATTCTCCCTCACTCTGTCAAACTCTCTCAGCCCTAAAGCTCTCATTCTGCCTCACCCCTCACTCTCTCAGCCCTAAAGCTCTCATTCTCCCTCACCCCTCAGACTCACTCAGCCCTTGAGCTCTCATTCTCCCTCACTCCCTCAAACTCTCTCAGCCCTTAAGCTCTCATTCTCCCTCACTCCTTCAAACTTTATCAGTCCTCAAGCTCTCATTCTGCCCAACTCCCTCAAACTCTCTCAGCCCTAAAGCTCTCATTCTTCCTCCCTCCCTCAAACTCTCTCAGCCCTTAAGCTCTCATTCTCTTTCACCCCTCAAACTTTCTCAGCCCTAAAGCTCTCATTCTTCCTCCCTCCCTCAAACTCTCTCAGCCCTTAAGCTCTCATTCTCTTTCACCCCTCAAACTTTCTCAGCCCTAAAGCTCTCATTCTTCCTCCCTCCCTCAAACTCTGTCAGCCCTTTAGCTCTCATTCTCTATCATACCCTAAATCTCTCTCAGCCCTAAAGCTCTCATTCTTCCTCACTCCCTCTAACTCTCTCAGCCCTTTAGCTCTCATTCTCTATCATACCCTAAATCTCTCTCAGCCTTAAAGCTCTCATTCTTCCTCACTCCCTCTAACTCTCTCAGCCCTTTAGCTCTCATTCTCTATCATACCCTAAATCTCTCTCAGCCCTAAAGCTCGCATTCTTCCTCACTCCCTCTAACTCTCTCAGCCCTTTAGCTCTCAGTCTCTATCACTCCCTCAAACTCTCTCAGCTCTTTAGCTCTCATTCTCTATCACCCCCTCAAACTCTCTCAGCCCTAAAGCTCTCATTTTCCCCTCACTCCCTCAAATTCTCACAGCCATTAAGCCAATCCCCATACATGGCTCCAAGAAAATGCACGTAATCTGTAATCAAGTCTCCACATAATTTTTTAAACACTACACAATGAAACATTTCACATGAATACAAAAGTAATGGAAATACAAATACAGAATGTAAACAAGATACGAAAATAACGACCCACTCGTCACAATTCAGACGACAGTCATCACAAAGTGTTGACGGAATGAAAACACCAACAGTATGTGCTGCTCACACATGTCTTCAGTATTTCCAATTTCATGCAAACTACGTCACTCCCGTGTCTGTTTCCCCTCTTCACTGATCACATATTTGCAAGTGTAATATGTCTTTCTTATTTGGTCGTTGAACTTTTTTGTCGCTGGAGTATCTGTCAACAAGTCCAAAATACATAAAGCCGAGCAGGCAAACAATCTTCCATTAAGCTTCTAATGATGAGAACCTGATTATAATCAAACTTACTGGTGGTCAGGATGTATGTTTACGTGTTGCTAGCGTTGACAGAGGCCGGCCCGTCATGTCATTGAAACTGTGCATAAAACGGAAGGTTCATCTCCACTTAATGGCTTGACAACCAGTGTGATGCTTTCTTGCACGCGAGCACGTTTCACCAATGTCTGTGTTTTCATGCCGTAAGAAATGGTGGCTGCATTACGACTTTATTTGTAGATGATCAGCCCGTTGTCTTGACAATTTTACTGTATTAGTTTGTTGATTGACAAATTATCTTCATTGATCATCGGACAAGTCCATAAGCGCTCGGATCCCAGCTTCAGCATATTTCTTAGCGTGTGTTGAATGAAAACACTAGTTATGTGTTAGTTTTCTATTCTTCTTTGGCTACCTGTATAGTGTTCATGTTTGGCGGCACCTCTTTTGACCTGAAGTCCTTATAATCGTTTTAGTGTTGCCGATTCAACGTAGTCCCCAAAATCATCTCCTCTTCCTGCCTCCTTAAGAGCATTGCTTTTCATGTACTTACCGTGGCCCTGCTAGCAAGCCAGTCCGCTAGTTATTCCCCCTTGCCCCAGAGTGTCCTGGCACTTTGTGTCTTTGTGTCACAATAGTGTTAACCCCGTACTTTTAATAGACCAATGGGCACTCGATACTTATGTTTTATTCATGGCGCTACCTGCCTTTGCCTCCCAACTTATTATTCCTTGTAGGCTTTTGATCGACCTGTCAACGAAGGTCATTCATCAAACAAAAATCTTCAATAATACTGATTCGGACTTAAGGCCTTCGGTCCAACAGACTTGTGTTTAGCGGGTGGCGCGAGAACCTGGGTGCTCAAGTGCATCGAAAGCCTCATGGCCAAATTGTTAGGCATAGCCCGTCGCCCATTTTTTTAAGGCTTAGCCCCAACGCCCACAATTTTAAGAATAGACTCACAGGGAGCAAGTACAGCGGGGATCTACAGTCATCAGTAGAAATTATCCTCTTTCGACACACGTTTCGGCCCACGATTCCTAAACGTATTCGGAGGTGGGCCCACCTGAGTTCATGAAGCTCAGGGCTGCTTCCCCGCTGCACAGAATTACCGGATGGTGTTATTATTTCGGCCAGAGACAAGACGACTTAGTGGTTTCGAAGGAGGTACTGTGAGATAAGAAGTCGCCGCGACAACGTAATTAAAACAGTCCGCATGCCTGGACGACCGAGCGACAAGCTTACTTTGGTTTACCGGACACATGTTGGACTTTTATTAGCAGTTGGCAGAGGGACACTGGCAGACAATTCGTACACGATGGACTTTTCAAAGGGATAAGAAACTCTTTTCCACTAGACACCCGGACCAGCTCACCGAGGCCCGTCCCCTACGTTGTTGCGCTGCGTCCAAAGCCAGCTAGAGGCCTTTTCGGCTGCCTCTCCCAGTTTTTTAAGTGTTCGTTTCCGTTCATTACCGCGCAATCCTAGTTCTTTTACCACATTGTAGAGCGAAGTGGAAACGAGGCCTCTCGCTCCCACTTCGACGGCAAATACCCGTACTGTGTAAGCCTCGTCTCTCCTCAAACCGGCTGCTAAATCACTGTACTTTTCGAGCTTGTACAATTGATTCTCCTCCATACGCGACTCAAACGGGACCGTCAACTCAATCAGGATGAGTTGCCGTTTTTGCGCAGAATGGAGAACGATGTCCGGTCGCAGGCCGGTTTTACGGATCAACTCGGGATACCGTTCATGGCCTGGCAGATCAACCGCCAGTAACCAGTCCCTCGCGGAGTCTAGCACAGATGGAGCGAATGCATTTTTGTTGACCTTACCAATTGGAACCTGCCCAGCCTTGAGGAAACGAATGGGGGCGATACTAGAACTGGCTCTGGCGTTAGCCCTCATTCTAGCCTGGTCGACAACGGCTGCTAACTCCTTTAGCACCTTGTTGTGGCGCCAGGTATAACGGCCTTGACCTAGGGCTTTCCTGCACGCGGACAGGACGTGCTCAAGAGTTTGCTTTGATTTGCACAACGGGCAAGTCGGATCGTTGGTCGCAGACCATTTAACCATGTTAACACCGGACGGTAATACATCGTACGCCGAACGAACGATAAAGCTCAGTCGCAGCGGGGTCATCCGCCAGATCTCACCCCATGTGAGTACTCTTGGCAATGCGCTCTCCAGGCTGACCCAATGGCCCTGCTGCGACTGTTGGGCTGCTTTCTGAACCCGAACCTCGTTTTCGTTGTCCCTCACCGTTTGTATTACCATGTCTCGGCGTTCTTTGGCTGAGGCCTTTGACCACCAATTGACTTTCCCGTGCCCTAGGCCTCGACGGTCGGTTTGTGTGTAACCCATTACCTCCTTCAATTTTAGTGCGTTCTGAGCAGCTTCTATCGCATCGAGGACCCTCCACTTCTGGCCAGTCTTTAGAGCGGGCTGGACAGCGATGAAATTTGGGTCTGAGGACTCGCGCAAAAGCATGGCGAGCCTAACTTTGCCGACTTTAAACTCTTCGGTTATTGACTTGAACGGAAGTACCAGCTTAGCCTGTTTACAATACAGAGCCACGTCGGTCAGACAAGGCGGTGCACAAGGCTGTGTTGATTTTCTTTTCCATGGTTTCCACTGCAGTCATCGTCACCTCGTAGACTAGCAGTGGCCATAGGAGCTTCGGAATCAACATGAATTGGAGACACCATACCTTGAATTTTCCGATCAGCCTGCATCGCTCGATCGCGAGCAGGCCTGTAGCCAGTGACTCATGTATTCGCCGGACTTCCGCTCTGTCAGATAACTTCGAATCGTAAAAGCGACCGAGACTCTTCACCGGTTCCTCCAGAACCGTAGGGATCTTGTTCCTTGCCACCGTAAAACTGGTCGCCGACACCTTGCCCTTATGGATTGACAGACTCCTCGACTTCTGCGGTTTGAACTGCATACCGCTCCATTGGACCACCGCGTCCAATCTATTCAGGATCGTGCGGGCAGACTCCTCGCTGCCCGTTATAATAGTCGTGTCATCCATAAATGCGCGTAGTGGCGGCAACCAGTGATCCCCTATTTGAAGGCCCAGTCCGTAGCCGGCCGCCCCGTCTAACAAGATCTGCATTGCCATGACAAACAGTATGGGTGAGATCGTACAGCCCATAGCTATCCCAATCTGCAACTCAGTCCACCTCGTGGTAAACGTCGAGGTAGAGAAGCGCAAAGCGAACTTGGAGAAATATTGCTCGACCATTTGACTTATCTGTGTCGGTACGTAAAACATGCGCAGGGCTCGCCACAGTAGCCTATGGGGGACTGCCCCGTAGGCGTTGGCTAAGTCCAACCATATAACGTGCAAATCGGTTCTCTCATGCTTGGCTCTCTGGATAGCCTCCCAGATCATGGTCGCGTGTTCAAGGCACCCAGGAACGCCTGGAATACCACCCTTCTGAACACTCGTATCTATGTACTTGTTAGTCATCAGATACTGTGTGAGCCGGCGAGCCATGACTGAGAAGAATATCTTACCCTCAACATTCAACAGCGAGATGGGCCTGAATTGGGAAAGGCTCTTCGAGTCCTGCTCTTTGGGAATGTAGACCCCATTTGCCTTTGACCACTCTGGACATATGTGATTGCGGATCCACGCTTGTCTCAACAAGACGTGAAGCATTTTAAGGATTTTCGGGCAACGCTTGTAAAGAACGTACGGGACACCGTTCGGACCTGGGGCAGACTTGCCGCTGGCCTTTTTCACAACGTCCTCAACCTCAGACCAAAGGGGAGGTACCATTTTAAATGGTACCTTCGGCACCGAAGGCTGTTTAAGACCGCTAAGGATCTCTGGATTGTCATCGAGAGGCTCTCTCCTCTTTTTGTCCGAGTACATCTTGCTTAGATGTAGCTCAAGTTCTTTCTGACTGACAACCAGAGTCCCAGACTTCGGTTGCTCGAATAGACCTCGGGCAAACTGATACGGGTCCCTAAAGAATTTCTCTCGCTCCCTTTTGGTTCTTCGTCTGTTGTTACAGAAACGCTCGGCACGACAGAGGGCACTGTGTTTGTTCTTTAAATGCAACCAAACTTCGTACAGCCCCTTCCGTTCGCTGCCTGTAGCGGCTTTGAACCGTTTTCTGAGGGCATTCTTGTCTGCCCGACACTTCAGAATGTCCCTCTGCCTCCTGCTAGTATTCTGCTTGGCACCCGGCTGTGCCTTTACTACTGTCCCGAACTCGCGGGAGCAGTGTTCATATATTACATCACCAAATTTAGTAAGCTTGTCGCCTAGCGACTTCTTGTTTAGAGTTTGTTTAAGTATCTCACATAATGTAGCCTCCAACTTACACCACACCACCCTCTCGCTCGCAGGTGGAAACCTGATCTTGGAACGCACTTCTTCAGAAATCATCAAAGGTGCTCCTCCGCAGTCGACGTCATGGGCCTCTCCGGGCGAGTGGGGTTCACCCTGCCCGTCGTACCCTGACGACTCAGAAACTACCACAGGAGTGGTAGTTTTGCGACGGCGTTTACTGCGTGGAGCACCCTCGCATTTCATTCTTCCGGCATGCGTTCTCAGACCATGCAACCCCGTGAAGCTTTTCCCACATGTACAGAGCCAGCCCGGAGGTTGGGCGAGTAACTCAGTCCGGGGGCTAGCAAAGTCGTCAACGAGGGTATCAATCAGATTGGGCCCTTCATTCTCCCCCCCCCTTTCGGAGGGCCCTGGGGGCATATTTCATTGTGGTTGTTCGAAATCGGAGGTATTATACTGTGTTAGGGGTGATCAACCCGGTCCACAGTCGACATCTGTCTCCAGATGTCAGTTTATCCCCCCGGCGATACCGGGGGGCCAGTCTTTCCATAGGTGTCAAAAGGACTTTCCCGATAGTCACCAGTCTTTCCTGGTAGTCTTGTGGGCTAGCCACGTACAATAAGAATAAACTCACAGGGAGCAAGTACAGCGGGGATCTACAGTCATCAGTAGAAATTATCCTCTTTCGACACACGTTTCGGCCCACGATTCCTAAACGTATTCGGAGGTGGGCCCACCTGAGTTCATGAAGCTCAGGGCTGCTTCCCCGCTGCACAGAATTACCGGATGGTGTTATTATTTCGGCCAGAGACAAGACGACTTAGTGGTTTCGAAGGAGGTACTGTGAGATAAGAAGTCGCCGCGACAGCGTAATTAAAACAGTCCGCATGCCTGGACGACCGAGCGACAAGCTTACTTTGGTTTACCGGACACATGTTGGACTTTTATTAGCAGTTGGCAGAGGGACACTGGCAGACAATTCGTACACGATGGACTTTTCAAAGGGATAAGAAACTCTTTTCCACTAGACACCCGGACCAGCTCACCGAGGCCCGTCCCCTACGTTGTTGCGCTGCGTCCAAAGCCAGCTAGAGGCCCTTTCGGCTGCCTCTCCCAGTTTTTTAAGTGTTCGTTTCCGTTCATTACCGCGCAATCCTAGTTCTTTTACCACATTGTAGAGCGAAGTGGAAACGAGGCCTCTCGCTCCCACTTCGACGGCAAATACCCGTACTGTGTAAGCCTCGTCTCTCCTCAAACCGGCTGCTAAATCACTGTACTTTTCGAGCTTGTACAAGTGATTCTCCTCCATACGCGACTCAAACGGGACCGTCAACTCAATCAGGATGAGTTGCCGTTTTTGCGCAGAATGGAGAACGATGTCCGGTCGCAGTAGATCGACGCCCACATTTTTAGGCGTAGCCCGTCCCTCAAATATTGATACGTAGCTCCACGCCCACATTTTTAGGCGTAGCCCGTCCCTCAAATATTGATACGTAGCTCCACGCCCACATTTTTAGGCGTAGCCCGTCCCTCAAATATTGATACGTAGCTCCACGCCCACATTTTTAGGCGTAGCCCGTCCCTCAAATATCGATACGTAGCTCCACGCCCACATTTTTAGGCGTAGCCCGTCCCTCAAATATTGATACGTAGCTCCACGCCTACATTTTTAGGCGTAGCCCGTCCCTCAAATATTGATACGTAGCTCCACGCCCACATTTTTAGGCGGAGGCCCATGCTCCCATTTTTAGGCACAGCCCCACTAAATTTTTTGTGTGGAAGCTAATAGCCCCCCCCCCCCCCAACCCCATCCCCCCACCCCCCACTCTTTTTGTTTTTCCTCACTACTCACACCCTTCAAAATTTACAAGGGGTTTAATCGTCCCTATTACCATGTCTTGAAGTTTTCTTTATACGTATTTATACTTTTCATATTTTTTTTTTATTTATAATTACATTTATTGAAATTTCAGCACACAATTTTAAAAAACATAACAATTTTGCTATTATGGCGCACTCAAACAAGGTCAAGTCCCTCGAGGCGCCTTTTCACAACTGGGCAGTTATAAAGAGGTTCAGCTCCCGCCTCCGCCTACTTACAGAAATGTTTTCTTGTGTCATCGTCAGAAGGTGTAGCATTGTGCTCCAGCGGCATCTGTTGTGTATTTGTTTGTTTTCACACATCTGATTTAAATACAAAGTACCTCCCTGTACGTACATAATCCGTTCCAGATCCTTGGACGTTCACCAAGAAATACATATGACAACGTATTTTCCCTTAAGAAAAAAAAAGAAAAAAAGAAAGAAAAGAAAAAGACACTCGTGCATCGGCTCGCATGGGAAAACAGTCTAGCTGTTATTGGCATGTTATACATTGATACTGTAAAAAAAAAAAAAAAGATTATATACTGCCTTTTGCTAAGATACATAAATACCGAAGCAATAATTTAAAAAAAAATTATTTCACCTCACTTTACCGTCCCGAGAAGAAGCGAGGGCTTATCGGATTGGTACTGAGGAGAGAGAAGAAGAAGAAGAAGATGTCAGTGATTGGAGTGAGAGTGCCCGTCCAATAGAACTTAAGGAATCTGACATTCTGGTGTGTGTGTGTGTGTGTGTGTGTGTGTGGGTGTTTTTTTTTTTCTTCCCCCCCCCCCTCCCCCCCGTTTCCGTCTTTTTTCCCTACTAAGACCAGTTTGAAGCTTATCAGTTTTGACTTTCACTAAAAATCTTTACAAAGAACTTTCTTTCTTCCTTCTTTTTGCGATGTTTCGGAAATGTGACATTGTCTATTCATTCCAGGCAATGATATTACGGCTTGTTTGGGCTTTCTCTTTGTGATGTTTCTCTGAATACTGACTGACATCTATGCTTGGTTTTGTCTCGAGAGAGAAAACAAATATCTGACGCTATGTCATGACTAATTTTTACTTAAATAAGTTCTATCCCAAACAAAGGTCGTAAACTAAGAAAAGGTTTTACATCTAAGTAGAGCGTAAACCAACGAGAACTTATACCGATTTACCCCTGCAGTTATTCTAGAACTAATTTATTATGTCATTAATTCCTTGTATGTCATCATCATCATGTAGCAGGTCCTTTAGGGTCGCTCTCATCATGATCTCCTTTGAAGGAAACTCGGTCTCTCGACAGCTCTCCCGTCTCATGTACTTTCATACTCAAGTAGTCACTTATATCCTGTGCCCATCTTCGTGTCGGTCGGCCCCTGTCACTTCTTCCTAGTACCATGCCTTCTGCTATAATTTTTTTTCCAATCCGTCGTGGCGCTTGATATGACCAAAATATTTCAGCTTCCGAGACAGGAACTGTTTATTAGCCAATCTTCATTGATGTTCAGTTCTTTCAAGATGTCAATATTTCTCCTCTTCTTTGTCCACGATATTCTAAGAATCTTTCTATAGCATTTCAGCTCAAAAGCCCCTATTCTTTTTCCTAAGGACTGAGAGATAGTCAACGACTCACATCCGTATGTAGCCACAGGGAAGATGTATGCTCTCAAAATTCTTATTTTGATCTCCTTGCTGGTGCATAACCAAAGATTTTTAAGGCTGTTTCCTCTTTGCATTGCTATGGCCATTATCCTATAATTTCTGTCAGTCTCCACTGCTATATATTATAGAGCCTAGATATTCAAAGGCTGTGACATTTTCAATGTCTTTATCATTTATTGTGTGTGTGTGTGTGTGTGTTTTGTTTTTGTTTTTTTGCAGCCAATTTTTTTCTGTGGAAATTTTTTTCGTTTTCTTTAAATTCAAGAACAGATTTTGATCTTTGTTGTGCTTTTGGGCAGACAATATTAAATTTTCTAATCCCTGTACGCTGTTCGAGCCGAGGACTGTTTCATATGCGTAGCGAAGTTCCGGAATAGGGTTGCCACCAATTTTTAGACAATCATAAATGTCACAAGTCTGGTCATTTTTGACATCTCATTTTATTTACTGCGTATATACTGAATAGGTATGGTGAGAGAATACATCCATGTATTACTCCCTTTTGCAGTTCACACCAGTCCGATGTTTCACCAGCTGCTCTTATGGCTGCTTGTTGTTCATGATAAAGATTTCCAATTAAATGCACTTAATGCGATGGAAACCCCATACTTCAAATAATAGTCCACAGTTTCTTATGTTGGACACAATCAAATGCCTTGCTATAATCAATGAAACAGGCATGAAGATCTACTTTGTATTCTCTGCATATTTAAAAAATTATTCTTATATTAAAGATGTGATCCCTAGTTCCTCTACCCTGTCTGAAACCCGCTTGTGCTTCATGTAGCTCATTCTGTAATTTCCTTTCAATCCTCTTCATAATAATTCTTAAGAGGATTTTTCTAGCATGACTTATTTATGCGATGGTACTATAGTTGGGGCATTGTTTTAGATTTCTTTTTCTTTGGGAGAGGGATATAGACTGTTCTATTTCACGCTTTCGGCCAAATGCCACTGTTCCAGATCTTTGTGCAAAGTGCATGGTAGATTCGGTCGCTGGCCTCTCCTCCTGCTTGAATTAGTTCTGCTGGTATTTCGTTGCAGCCTGGTGACTTTCCTTTCTTCAGGCTGTATATTCCTGATCGTACCTCATCCAGTAAAGGCGCTGGTTCTTTTTCATTACTTGTCAAGTCCTCATACATTTCTCTACATTCCGTTTTTTATTATCACTTATTACATGAAAAGAAGGTCTGAATTCGCGTTTTTGATGTTTTAATTTATTTAAACATGTCTCTGTCTGTTCCTTGCATCTGGAGTTGGTCAATTCTATTACAGGTATTTATAATAAACTGTTTTTTTTTTAATCTCCTCTAATACCTCTTCTGAATTCTTTTGTGTAGTTCCTATATGCATGGCTATTTGTTTATGTCCCTAATTGATTTAATTTTCTTTTTTTTTCCTTATTTCAGCTTGAAAGGTTTTTTTCCTGGAATGTAAATCTGTTTCTTGTGTCTTTTTTTATGTATCATGTTCTGAGCTGTTGTGATGATAATGTTTCTTGCTTCATTGGCCAACTCATCAGGTGTCATATCCTCCTGCACTGCCATGAGTGCCTTAAATTTGTTTTGAACATCAGTAATTTTAACCTGTAATCATTTGGTTGCTTGTATGTAATACACTGAAATAAATCGCCGGTGAATCTGATCAGTACCATAACAAAATTAACATGCATTAGTTGACACTAAATATATAGAGGAACGTAGACATTAAAAAAAAATACACTTGGCAACATAAAATATAAATCTATAATTACCATACCTGGAAACCATCCTTTCATTCGATGATGGCAACCCACTGTCTGTTTCAAGAAAAGGCCAGGGATCCTGGAAATGTAGGCCCTTGAGCCTCCAAACACATATGGTTGGGGAGAGAGAGAGAGGCTGAGTTCCCCCTGTAATTTCAGGAGGTCTGAAATCCCTCCTTCTAGAGCATTTGCCAGGCAGTTAGGTTGTCTCCTTACCCGTGAGTAGGCGGTATCTTGTTAAGTATGCGTATATTTGTCATCTCATTAATTCCAGAGTAACAGATGAGTTTTTTTGGCTTTTTGACGGGACCATTACCTTAAGACTTAGAAAGAAAAGAGGGAAAACGGAGCAGAAGATGGTACGGCAGCAAAAAGAACATCCTTAAACAAACAAAGACCAGACCAACTTTTACAACCTTTGGAAAGATCATTACATCCCCAAACTTCCCTACTCCCATCCCCCCTCCTACACCCCCACCCCCCACCCCCATTTTTTTCACTCCTTTTTTGCTCCTCAACACTTCAATAAGGGACTGTGGAAATGAAGACGTTTTTACATTTCATATAATTTCAAAATTATTACATTCTAAACAGGGAAGAAGTTGCATTTCTAAATCAATAAATACTGAGACTTCTGGAAGCGACCGTTATAAACTGGTTTAGTCAAAAATTATACATACAAAAGGACATGCTCTTCACCATCTGTTTACCTTGCTGAAACAGGCAGTGTTTGAATGCAGTCAGTTTTGTGTTTCAGTTCAAATGATTTATTTATTTGCTTTCTTTTAATCAGTTGTTACTGTCATTTGCACCTGACGAGATAGGCAAAATATGCCAGGCATTAAACTGTGCTATCTATTGCTCGTGTTTTCCTTGTTCAAATAATCTGTTAAAAAATAGTATTATTTGTATTATCGAGAACATTACTTCTATTATTCCTGTCCATTTTATAAAGGTCTGCGGCATCCTTTCCCTCTTTCAATATTTTCTCTGCATCTGCGCCCATGAATTCACGTACAGAAAGAAATGCAGAAAAACAACGACTTGCGGCCAGATAAGAGTAAGGACACAGTTTAAGCTTTTTCTTAACAAGCCACCCTAACAACAAAGCAATCCCAGTATCGGCTTAACATAGTTTCCCTCGTCGACAAGAATACAATACAATGATGGTTCTTTAACAAAAGCTAATTTCCTCGAATTATTCTGGATTTTAAAATGTCTTCCTGGTTAAAAATAACGTTGTGTTGAGGTTGATATTTGTGTGTTGCGTGCATAAAGGTTTCTAGAAGAACTCTAAGGAACACAGAATTATCTGGAAACATACATGAAGTGAACTGTTGCATTGTTTCATCTGCATCTATATTTTTAGTAGGTTTAAGTGTAGTCCCAAGTATAATGCAAGTCAATGAGTCAACGTTAAATTAGTTTTTTTATTAACTTGGAATTTTAAAAAGTTGTTATATGACAGTATCAGTGTTTCTATGTCTGTCTGTCTGTCTGTCTGTCTGTCTGTCTGTCTATCTATCTATCTATCTATCTATCTATCTATCTATCTATCTATCTATCTATCTATCTATCTATCTATCTATCTATCTAATCTATCTATCTATCTATCTATCTATCTATCTATCTATCTATCTATCTATCTATCTATCTATCTATCTATCTATCTATCTATCTATCTATCTATCTATCTATCTATCTATCTATCTATCTATCTATCTATCTATCTATCTATCTATCTATCTATCTATCTATCTATCTATCTATCTATCTATCTATCTATCTATCTATCTATCTATCTATCTATCTATCTATCTATCTATCTATCTATCTATCTATCTATCTATCTATCTATCTATCTATCTATCTATCTATCTATGTCTGTCCGTCCACCTGTCTGTCTCTATGTCCTTGTATCTGTCTGTATGTCTGTCTATCTTATTGTGCGCCTTTTTATTTTCTTTCTTCCCATTTTTGATAAATACATTTCTCAATGAACCCCTTCTTCCCATTTTTTTCCCTCTCCAGTGTGACTTTCTTGCTTGAAGTTCAGGTCTAAAACTCCCGTTGTTTTCTTTCACGATAAAATCTTTAGTGGAAACTTCACCGATTCCATGCGTGTCTTCCCCCTTCCAGTCCCTTCCCTTCGTTGAGCCAGTTCACGTCTGTCCTGTGTTAATGTAGTTTAGGTTATTACATGTTCTCATCGTTCTTTTCCTTTCTTTCACGTTGACTATTGTCTATAACTTCTCCATTCTGTTAGCAGCAGTCAATATTGCTGTAATGTATTTATTTCTCCGAAACGTTGATGGCTCTATGGCTTTTCACGCTGACTCTATTATTCTAATGTAACTTGTCTGACAATGTTAACAATGGGCGCTGACTGTAGAAACCTAGCTAATCGATAATGGAAGAAAGTTCACAAACACATTCAGGGACCAGCAGACTCTAGGGACGAAAGTCTTAATAGATTTTATAGACCTGCAGAAATAAATAAACTATTGTGCGTTAAAGTACAATGGTTTTTCATGCTAAGGACGTTTGTCTCTTTTATACCAAACAACGCACCCTGCGTTCCTTGGTGATTCCAAGAAAAATACGATGTTGTTGCTGACTTATATCCTTAAAAAGGACTAGTAAAGGACCATTTTTCACGTCTTTATGCAATTAGCATATAGGGCTAGACCTATATTTTATAGACCAATCGGAACAAGAGTGGTGATGTGGTGAGCATCACGCCGGTTGCCTTTACTTCCCGTGACCGCACCCGGTACCCACTCAGGCTGGGTCGACCTGGGAACCAAGGTCATTTCTGAAAAAAAGTCCGGCTCTGCCAGGGAGCGAACACACGACCTTCCGATCGGCGGCGAGCGTCTAGCCGCTCCGCCACGGCGACTCCCGTTAACTTGTATCACGAACAGTTAACTCGTGTGATCTTATCTTCAATTTCACAACTACTATCTCTCAGTATCTCTGCTGAACTCATTTAGACCTACAAATATTTTGCTTTAAAGGCGAATTTCCTGGGATGGGTTTAGTTAGTTAGTTGCGTATCCTTTACAGACGTTGCAGAACCAACCCCAACAGCCCCTGGCTGTTGCGTGGTTTTTTTAGGCAAATTTACGTCCAGTAGTTTGTCCTGGGATAAAAGAAGTTAAAATAACATGTTTGGGGTTTGATGAATTAAACTCTTCTGAGTTACCATCACAATGACACTCTTTGTGGGGAAGGGTTTTAAATGCGTGATCACAGATTGTTGTCTGACAATTCTTTTCATATTTTCTAAATAGAAAGCAACTTTCCTGTGCATAGTTTTATGTTGGCCGCGCCCGTATATCCTTAGATTTT